>KN500616.1:18622-36080 GCA_000787155.1 Scartelaos histophorus | reverse complement strand
AAAGAGTGGAAGGCAAAGTGAGAAATGAGAGAAAAGAACAGCTTCATGAAACAAACAGGCTGGTACAAATTCAGAAGGAACCGTGGCCAGTCTGATTGTTGGCTGAAGCGAAAGAGAATTTTGTTATGAGTGCACTGGTTAGCTCTTTATCCAGAATGGTCCACAATAGGGATGGGCCGATATATTAATACTAATATTTGGCCTGCTGCTGCATATATAGATAGACAGATATTTGCAAATAATGATATTAAGCTTTTAAAATCCATAGGGAGGCTCACAAATTGAAGTTAAAATCACAAATTAACTTTTCACTCTTGTAAAAGTAATAAAACATATTTATTTGGGATAAATTTATCACATACAGCCATTTCTATGTCCATTGTTTGTCCTAAGCCTGTTCAAAAAGGCCACACAGAGAATGATACCAGATATTGGCATCAAATATCAGTATATTTAATACTGTAACTCATATATTATATTACCCACCCTTATTCCTTATTATGACATTAAAATGCACTTTTTCATGGTCAAGTTATTTCACAACATGTTTTATAGTGTATCTTTACAATGCAAAAAAGCTTGGCCAAAATGTAATATATAAACACAATTACTTAAAAGTAGAGAAATTATCTGTCTGTGCAGCGAGATCATTTTACTTGACAAATTATCTTAAAATGAACTAAGTCTAGACAAGAATTAAGCAGTCTCAGAACTATTAAGTTGACAATAAATCTGAAAACAAGATGAATAACCTGATATAAGTTTTAAAATATTGGCCAGATCAGAGAAATTTGCAGTGTACGGCCAAGTAACCCAACAAGAGCAATACAAGAGTTTGTATCTTCATCCACAATCGTATTCCTCTCATGAAACGATTACTTCTCTAACACCACAACATTTCTATGATTGGAAAGAAGCAACTATGAGTAAAAAGTCTTATGCTTGCGTGCCCCTTTTGTTATTTCGTTTAAATTCTGGTCTGTTTGTTGTCTGGGACTGCGGTTGTAATATTGGGCAATACAAAAACAGATAACACTGAAACGGAGCAAAGAAATTCTAGTACAAGACACTCTCCGTCACAAAAATACACTCCTTGATGTGTGATAAGTCCACCTGACATCCCCAGTAATAAAATGATAAAGCTGTAGGCTGGGCTAACTTTGCTACGTGATCAATGCAAAATGTGTGTGTGCCTTACAGTGTCTGGTCTGCAGGGGTCCATGGGGGGCTGAAGGGACACCGAAGGGGAGAAAAGAGGAGACGCAGGGACAATAAATGTCTCAGGATGTGCCCGTGGACATAATGGACGTGGACAGTAAGTGGATGTATATCAAATCTAAGTGTGTCTGGGGCCACTGGAGCAGCTCTAGTCCCGCCCTGTCTGAAGTGTGTGACCTCTGACCTCCGCGGAGGCTCCAGACATGTACGCAGCAGAGTCCCCAAAGCGCACACACAGTAAAATATGACACTCGCTGTAAATCCTCGCTACAGGCAAAAAATACACATTCAAGAGGATAGGAATACGGAAAATAGAGCCGCAATGATTCATCAGAATAAACGTGACTCTACTGGACAATTTAAATGATCAAAAACACGTGCCAACAAAAAAAAGTGGCATTATGAAATCTAAATGTCAAAAAAGAATTAACAATGACATTTTCCTCATGTTCTATTCATAAATATTCTTTATCTAGAAGCTTTCAGTCATTACATTCCAACCTTTATTTGATTAAAATATATTTTTTTAAATGTCATTTTTGACTAATTAAAAAAAGTCACTACTAAAATAAGTGTAAGTATAAAAATAAGCAACCCAAAAAGAAAATGGAGGATGATATATTCTTATGCAAAACTAAATGCATGATAAATTGCTAATAAGAATCAATAAGTAACACCATAATTAAGGGGTGTAAGAAAAAAAATCGATTCAGTGATATATCGTGATAGTTCATTCTCAAATCAGTAATTATATTTCATACATTTGTGTTCTCATGCGGGTGCACTTGACTGTATTAATAGGAGTAATTGTTGATCAACTGTAATATATAGTCCTATGTTTTAGTATCAGGATATATATTGTGACATATCGAATCGTGAAATGAGTATCATGATATGTATTGTATCGTCAGACTCAGGGCAATGCACACCCCAACTATGAGTAATTGATAGTTTTGAAAATATACTGTTGAGAAATTCATATTTTTGTAAGAAAGTAATAACGTTTAAATGCATTGAAGTAGCATTAAGTCAGATTTATACAATACACTTTGATTCTGCAATATAACGAGGTCTACATTTTCATTTTTATATAAGACAGATGAAATACATAAATTAGGACCGGTCATGCAATAACAAAAAGTACATATATACACAATGTACAACTCTCTCATGGAAAAGCTGGTGATTCAATAAGACACAGCAATAAATCAAGTGGGTAAAATGAAGGATGAAATAAAAAGAAAAGGCTGAAATCCATGATAATAAATTCAAGGTTAAGATGAACTTTATTGTTCCTGTAAATTTGTCCTCTGCATTTGACCCATACTTCAGTCTGAGCTCAGAAGTACCTTAGCAGGAGGATTTTTGTTTTTGTACCTATAGGATCAACTGTAACAGCCATGCGTTTACCAGTCTAATACCAGAATCAGACAAAAATAAAGAAACGTATCGACTTTCTAAAAAACGGAGGAAATTGCGTGGCTTTTGTACCATCATCATTTGACTTGGATGCTCCCGTCTCTCAGCGGTTACACTAAAGCCTGGTTTCCTCTCAGTTCCATTGGTTTCAGCAGATCGGTTGTGTTCTGAGTTCTTCGTGTCCTTATAAGGCCATCAAAGAGTCTGAGCCAGTCTGAGCTCACACAAAATACACAGCCGGCACTAGGAGAGCTACAGGCTACATTTACTCTGCTAATAAACTCGTCAGTCAACTACCGGGCTAGTTATTTTTAATGTAGAGTAATACTGCAAACACATGTTATACCAGTGGGCAAAATACACAGAATATTTCAAGTGGACTGTCACTTTTCCGGTCCAGGATCTGCCGTTTGCTTGTCTCCATGGAGGTATTACTGTTTTTCACTTATTTATCTCCATTAAGACAAGCGGGGGCGTCACCAGGTCAAGTTATTTGTCAGATCTGTGGAGCGGCGACAGCACTCTCAATAAGAATGCCTGTTTTTAACCTGCAATAACATTAAGCTAGCAACAAGCTAAAAAAAATATTACACAGCGCCCTTTTAAGTTAGCAATTTTCTTCTTTACTTGTTCTTTTTATAAATAGTAAATGTGTTTTTTGTGAATGCGCCAGGAAAACATACAAATTGTGGAAAATTTATGACATTTATTACATCATTAATCCTAAATTCTCATTTTGTTATCTGCAGCTGTTACAACACAAACAGGGAGTAATTGTGCTTCCATTGTGAAATATACACACGTCTCTGAACACAGACGCCCAGCGCTGTTCTAGGACATTTGTTTTAATTTTGTTCTATTTTAAATGTTTAAAAGCTTTTGAATTCCATGATCTGGACAATGTAGAACCCGTGAAGAGAGCGGAAAATCTCTGCCGGTGTTTGGTGGGATTTCTTGGATAATTTTCTGTCAGACTACATAGGCTAATCCTCCAGCTAAGTCCAAACTACTCAAAATGGTCACTGCAGTTTGGTTCACAGCAACAGTGACTGAAAGTATTAAATTTAGCTTTCAAGTTAAAGGTGCACTGTGTAACCTTTGTGGTGAAGCCTCCGGTACCTGTTCATCTCCGAGAAGAGGCTATTTCTTTGCCTGGAATGTTCCACTAAACCCTCTCGAAGCTTTACTCCGCCTCTAAGCAAAATTTGAAAAATCCTCCAGAGTGGGCGGGTTCTGGAGTGATGATTGACACCCGATGGACAGCTAAAAAAAATCCAACATGGTGCAGACCTGCGCACTCTGGACATTGAAACAGAGCGGACATTTGTGCTCGGATCACGGCGCTTCCCTTTTTTTTTTTTTCACTTTGGGACATTGCGGTGCCCGGCGGTGCCAATAGGGGCTCCTCACGTTCCGCCCATAGAGCCTGAGCTGACCGTGACTGTACTCGTCACGTAATAACCTCAAAACAGCATCTGACTCATTGGCGGCCGTTTGTCTAACCCGGAAATTCAAATGTTCTGGCCGTAGTTGATCCTAAAGAGGTCGGCACAGACATGGCTTTTGCCATAAAAGTCTGATTTTTAACAAACATCCACTAAAATGCCAAAATACGGTATGCACTTTTTTATTTTAGACGATTTTTACACAGCTAATCAGTAGAAAAAAAACATAATTTTGGTGTTTAGTGAGCTATAAACACATATCTCCATGGAGACAACAACCAGATTAAAGGTCATCTCTGTGAAACCACCCGTAAATGAATTTAAAGGTGCACTGTGCAACTTTTCTGGTCGAGGATCTGCTACCTGCTTGTCACCATGGAGATGTTATTACTTTCCTTAAAATGTTCCATGATATGACATTAAACATCCAGCATTTGTTCATTAAGGACGTCTCCATTGGTCAAAAACACAATATTTCCTTATGTGAAATGAGAGTGAGGGGCGACTCTCCACAGATCTGAACTGTAATGTAGTGTGCTGCTTGTCTCCCTTGTTATAAATAGGTTTAATCCATATATATGTGGTCTTGGCAAAGCAATTACATCTCCAAGGAGACAAGCACTAGAAAAGTTACACAATGCCACACTGTGTAATATTCCAATAGTAAAGCAATAACATCTCCATGGAGACAGGTGGCAGAGCCTTCACCAGAAAAGTTACATAAAGAATAATTGGTAAAACTAGATGAGAAGAATATATTAGAGTTGGCAGGCTGGATTGCACGGTAAGACTTTGTGTCCATTTGTGGTCAGTCAGGAAACAGCAGAGGCTTGCAAAATCTTGACTTATGTCGGATTTTTGATGATGAATTTACGCTGCAGACGCCCAAACACACTTCACCCAATTAATGAAATGGACCCGCTTTAAAATATGACCAAATTCTCACTCAAATGTATCAGCAAAGTAAATACGAGGCTCATTTCTGCAAAAACGCTTAGGATGGAAAAGTCCTCTCCAACTCTCTTATGGTGTAATTGCATGGCTGTTAAATAAAAGTCTATTATGCTTAATAGAGCAGGGGATCAAGTTGGGAGTGTGAGAATATGATACAAGCTACAATTTGGGGAGAACTAATGTGTTTTTCCACCAGAAGAAAATGTCTACTTTAGTATTTCCACATTCTAGGGCGTGCAAGTATAAACATTATTGTACCATTAGACAAATATGTGCATCCATGTTACTCAAATTACATGTGGTCTGCCTTTGTATTCCTGTAGATTATCAGATGTGAAATGTTAAATTAAAGTGCATACAACAGGTTTAGAGGGATAGTAACTGAAGTAAATATTTATGATAGTTTCAAGAGGTAGTTTGTGGGGAAAAAAGTAGAAGAAAAGTACAAAAATACATAAAAGAATGTTTGAATACTTATGCAGAGACAATTTATGAGTCAATGACATGATGTGGTCCAACTGCAATTTCTTCTGTTAAAAAGGTTCAAATTTCATAATAATTCGCCATATTCCTCTGAACTCCGTGGAACCAAATCAATTTTTCAAGTCATTAGTTATTCTGCATGTTTTTTTTTTACTTAAAGTGTTAAAGTGTCATGTGGTTTTTTTACTTAAAGTGTTAAAATGTCATGTGGTGCGACCGTCCGCACTTAACTGCTGATTTTTAAAGTTCTTTAAAATGACTCTAAATCTAATTAAATATATTTTCTTTCTTTATTGTCATATTTTCTGAAGTGTTTTGTCGTCCCACATGAAATTTCAGCTTTCTTGAATAGATATTTCCCCATAATTTCCAAATAAATACCGGTATTGTCCGAGTGTGTCCATGTTTTCAAATAACAATATCATGTACCAATACTCAGAACTTAGATTAACATCCCAACCGTGTTTTAGAAAATACAATAATTTTAAGGTTATTCTCGGTCGCACCACATGACATTTTTTAAAGTCGTACCCTATTCATGTATTAAAAAAACACTAGAAATGCTTAATATAAACAAACACAGATCTATGACATTATAAATATTTGAAAAAGTTCAATAGAAACAACATTTTTGCCTGTTGAAAATCCTTATACGTCACTGACCCTTATGCACAAGGACCTGTTTTTCTGGCAGTTTGAACACTCATTTTAGAAAATTATCGTTGCTAGGTAACAGTTATGAAATGACCCATATGTCACATTTGCAGCCCGTGTCAAACCAGGACGTATGACCACTTAAAGGTGCACTGCACAATTTTTCTGGTGGAAAGTTGATGGAGAGTTGGCTACCTACTTGAGATATTATTGTTTTCCCTGGAATGCTCCATGGTATGACATTAACCATATCCATCTAGCATTTAGTCACTGCTCAAAAATACACTACTTTCTTCTGTGAATAGGGCCGACTCTCCACAGATCTGAAATGTAATGTAGCGTAGTGCTGGATATGGTTTAATCTACACTGTGGCACATTCTAGACAAAGCAATAGCATTTCCATGGAGACGGGCAGCAGACCCTACACTAGAAATGTTAGGCAGTGCACCTTTAACATCAAAATCCAAAACTATAAAGTATGTTATTGTGATTTTAATGTATTTCTTGTGATTTTAATGCATTTCTTATTCTGTAACTCACTTTGAATTTCCTTTTCTATACAAATAAACTTGCCTTGACTTTTAGTAAAATGAGAAGTCTAAACTGTCTTAAGTATTTCCATGTTTTTGGATGGTCAGTGCAAGCGCAAACATTATGGTACGATTAGTCAAAATATGTGCGTACATGCTATTCAAAACCTGGCCCGGCTTTGTAATACTGCAGATTATCCGATGTGAAATGTTGTCATTAAGTTGGAGGCACTGCACAATTTTTCTGGTGGAAAGTTGATGGAGAGTTGGCTACCTACTTGAGATATTATTGTTTTCCCTGGAATGCTCCATGGTATGACATTAACCATATCCATCTAGCATTTATTCACTGCTCAAAAATACACTACTTCCTTCTGTGAATAGGGCCGACTCTCCACAGATCTGAAATGTAATGTAGCATAGTGCTGGATATGGTTTAATCTACACTGTGGCACATTCTAGACAAAGCAATAGCATTTCCATGGAGACGGGCAGCAGACCCTACACTAGAAATGTTAGGCAGTGCACCTTTAACATCAAAATCCAAAACTATAAAGTATGTTATTGTGATTTTGATGTATTTCTTGTGATTTTAATGCATTTCTTATTCTGTAACTCACTTTGAATTTCCTTTTCTATACACATAAACTTGCCTTGACTTTTAGTAAAATGAGAAGTCTAAACTGTCTTAAGTATTTCCATGTTTTTGGATGGTCAGTGCAAGCGCAAACATTATGGTACGATTAGTCAAAATATGTGCGTACATGCTATTCAAAACCTGGCCCGGCTTTGTAATACTGCAGATTATCCGATGTGAAATGTTGTCATTAAGTTGGAGGCTGTGAAGGAGCTGCAGCCGTCCAAGTCTGCTGTGATTGGCTGCTTCGGTGCACCATATATTTCATAGGATTTATAGTGGCCTAGAGCCCGCATTAATAATAGAGACTGGAGAAAATATGGCCCCTCTTTATACAATAGTCGGCAGCCGCAAAACAAATCCTTTTGTCTTGCTTTGCGCTTTTACGAATGACGCTTTCCTTTCTTCACTATGCACCTTTTTGTATACGCGCTTTGATGTATAATTGTATAGGAAGCGTGAATGAATTGACAAATCAATCATCTAAACAGTGAACAATGGCGTTTTATTCATCCCTCAATGGCGTAGTTAATAGAAAATAATGACACTGGAAAGAGCGCAACATGGAAAAAATGGTTGAAAAGGGGTTTTATACTACGCACAAACAACACTCTTAACCCTGCTTGTTATGACAAAAGAAGTACTCATCTACAAGGTTTGAACATTGGATTACATTGGGGTTCGATCCCCTGCTTGTACGGCCATAAAAGCCCAAGGTAGCCAGGCTATTTCCACTTTTATAATGGCAGGAACCACGTGTGCGCTTTGGAGGTCGCAGTGGGAGGGAAGTAAAGCGGGACGGACAAGAGGAAATGCATTGGAAAAAGGTTTTCTAAGGCCCAGCATGATTATAAAGTGACACACAATGTACTATATGCCACTGGAAGGGACGTTATATTGTGGGCTTTGTGGATAATTTAAAGATGGGGGCATAGGAAAGAACAGAGCGAGCATTAAACAGTGGGTACCAGGCAAATGTGAAATCCATTTAAATGTCATTAAAGACAGGAACGCACACGGAAATATATGTTGGAAAAATACAGTATATAGACTGCAATGATGAAGGAATTAAGGGTGTGAAAAGTATCGAAAATCAATACGACAATTAGTATCAAAAAAAGCTACTCACTGGAGCCGGTTTTGATACAGGACAAACCCGCACACGCATTTCACATTTTTAATCTGTAGTTTTTCATACATTTCCTGTCAGACTTTGAGATGTTATACGAATAGCTTGAGGCTTAAACACAGAAAAATGGTCAGACTTTAATAAAAGGGCTGTGCAATGAATGTAATTTTCTATTCGATATTCAGTCATTTCTAATCCTGAATGATTAATCAAGTTTACAGCCAGTCCTGTGTCAGTAAAAGCATGTGTTCTGGAGTCCACTTTTTGTATTCAGGAAATTTGTAATGAACGATGTTTATCAGTTTTTAATGGGTCAATCAAATGAAAATTGTGATCAGTAAATATAAGGATTTTTTTCATGATACTAAAATTTTGAACTTGACTTTTGATTGAGGAATAGACTATACTCAATACTGACTCTGATACCACAAAACTACTTCTTATATACACACTTGTATATTATATATTATTTACACTATATATCACTATATCTGTATAATCCCCAAATCATCCAGATAGGTTCCAAAATTACCAATAAGCATATGGCCAAATAACCGGCAAATTTAAAATTTTGTTTTTTCCAATATTTCCAATGTCAGGTGCATAAATCTATGTTTGACATTTATATTAAGCATTTTTAGTGTTTTAGTGTTTTTTATGTACATGAATGGGCTACAACCTTTAAAAATATCATGTGGTATCATGTAGTGGTATCAAATATCATGTAGTTTTATTTTCTAAAACATGGTTGGGATGTTAATTTAAGATCTGAGTCATATGAACATGATATTGACATTTAAAAACATGAAAACATGAGATTTGAAAAAATGGACACGTTCGGACAATATTTGTTTGAATATCATGAGGGAAATATCTATTCAAGAAAGCTGAAATTTCATGTGTGACGAAAAAACACTTCAGAAAATGCGCCAAAAAAAAGAAAGAAAATACATTTTTTAAGAATTTTAAAGAAGCTTAAAAATCATCAGTTAAGGGCATGATATTTTAACACTTTAAGTACAAAAAACATGCAGAATAATAAAAATGATTTGGTTCCATGGAGGTCAGAGGTACTACAGGTATGTGAATTATTATGAAATTTGAACCTTTTAACTGAGGAAATTGCAACTGAACACACGTCATGTCATGACCATAAACTTTTAACTGAGGAAATTGCAACTGAACACACGTCATGTCATTGGACCATAAACTAGTCTATGTGCTCTTATACTTGTTCTGATGCAGCTCAAGATCATTCTAAAGTCATTTAAGAAATTTCTGTCCTGTGAATATGACTTTTTTAGTATCGTTACCCGCTCAAACACGTATCTAATTTTGATACTAGTTTTAATATCGACCGTAATCCATTACATTACATTTATTACAATGTTCAAACTCGCCCGTGTGAGCTCAGCCCTCACCTCGGGTCACCTTTCCTTATGAGCTCCATTTGAGGTTTCCTGCAGGAGAGGAGCTGTGTTCATTGTTAGTCATGGGTCTCAGCGGGTGATGTTCATGACTAATGTAAGCGCGCACACAAACATGGAAACCAAATTCTGTTACCATGATGAAAAAGCCCCTGTGTTTGCCCCTCTGTTCACAATAGACGATGTGCACGAGGGCAGATTCAGAAGGGAGATATTGGGATCACGCAAAGGGCAATTACTATTATTATTATTATTACACGGGCTATTTTGGTGTGTGTGAAATGGCAATATGGACAAAGCACTAATGGGAAAACATGAAACAGAAGACAGGGAGAGATACAGGATGGACCACACAATAAGGGGCTGGCTCTATCTCGCAATCTGCGTGAAAAAGAGAAGTGAAAAAAAATCATAAAAGCAATAAAGTCAGCAAATTACATAACTTTTAAAAATGTTGAGCGTATAAATTAAGAGTTAATGTCAAATGTTAAATGTTTAGAACTTTAAATATTCAAATAAAAGTGTTTTATTCTTGAGAGGGGCAAGTTTATCGTCTCCAGATAAGGTTTACATAGTGCCTTTCCAACTTCAACGAAATCTAAACTAGATAACATGAGTTAAAAAGAACACAACAACAGCATTCATCATCACACCAATGATGTTTATGTCGATCTTTAGATGAAAACACAAACACTAGCGAATGAGCTACTGTTGCTCTGAGATATGTGTATTTAGACAAAAAAAAATACAATAAATATAATAAAAACCCTTTAGTATTTGTGACTAATTTGTGCCATAAAGTTGAAACAATGCACCATTTTAAACACCTTTGTAGCAATAAAACTAATGACGCCCTTAAGTGTTCTTTTCACAGCAATAAAAGCTAAAATAAGGTTATGGGAATTGTGAGCGGGATTTTCCATGTGTTTCTATTGTTCGTCACACAATGCTCTGCCAGTCTCGAGGTAGCACTGGGAGAATACTGGACCTGCTTCAGACACACACCTAACCTTGAGCCAAAACAGAAGCAATCCCAAAAGAACGACAGAATAATAAGAAATAAAAAGGAGCGGTAGTGACACAGATGAAATGGACATATTTGGGCAGATGAGTTCATGGTGGAATTACACAGTCGGTGGATCCACAGTCTCCGCATGCGTGTTGTCATCGTGTAATTATAATGTACTATTTGTTACTACATAATTGTCTGGGGTAATGACTGAAATTAACAAATTAAACTCAACGGGATGTCGTAATTTTGTGGCTGTAGCTGTAGTTAAGCTTCATTCTAAAGTTATGTAAAACACCACCACCACACGCCGTAGAGGTGACCACGGAAGATTTGGTTCAGATTTTCAAAACCAAAAACCTACCAACTACATTGTTACTGGCGCAGTGGAAATCAATCACGAAGACAGTGTGTACATTTACATGGTCAGTTCATTTCTGGTAACTACAACAATTAGACAGCCCGGTAATTAGACCTACATTTGGCTGTTTAGATGGACACAAGATCAAAAACACATGGTGATGTCTGTTATGTAATAATCGATGGATTTAAAGTAACTATAGCATTTGGAAGAGTAAATACAAAGCATATTAAAACAGTTCTTTCAATCTTCTTTCATTTTTGCCTTTTCCACATTAGTTTACACTTTTTTTTGCATATTTTTCTTGTCAAAACCTGCACAGATGTGATAAATCCGAAAGAAATCAGATGACTCACATCATATGTAACTGTTTACATGACATTACTCCATAAATCAAACAGTGGATCAGTGTGGGAAGCTTAATACATTTGACTAAAATAATGTTAATTCTCCAACTGTATCCATTAATGTGCAATATTAGACTGCAAAAAGCACTGCTGCAAGTTATGGTTCTTCATAAGACATTCCAATGAATTTACTTTTTGGTTTTGCCATTAAATACCGTATTTTCTGGAGTATAAGTCGCCCCTTTTTTGCATAGTTTGGCCGGGGGTGCGACTTATACTCGAGAGCGACTCATATGTGAAATTATTCACATATTATTATATCAGTTTGTTTGTTATTTTCACTGGATTTAGTGATTTGGAGTAATATTGATGCTTTGATAAAGTTGTTAGCATGTTCTTTATGCTATAGTTATCTGAATAATTGTTAGTTTGCTACGTGAACATACCAGACACTTCTGACAGTCCGTTGTCTATGCGTTGTGCAGCTGAATGTGTTAGGTTAGCATACGTACACGTATTCACGCTGTTATTTTAAATTGCATTTCAAGATGAAATGGATGGAGCGACCTATACTCCGGAACATACGGTACGGTAATATAATGTTAAGTTATAATGCAAGTTTCTCAACACACAAATTGTTTTGCTTTTAGTTTCATTCATGATGCACACATAGAGTTCTCCACCCCTTGAAATGCTCAGTTCCACCTTCTGATGTAATTAGACACTTCTTAGACACTATTCCATGGTTTTTAAAGTTCAAAAATCTCCACAGACTAGACTCATTCTGATAATTAACAACTCAAATAGTCAATAATGCAAATATCAAAGCCATAAGCCACAGTTATAGCCTTGCAGTTTAAACAACTCAGGGTATGGGAAAGGCCAAAAGCTGTTTAACTATTTCTTCAAGTGACTGGCGTTTTAACCTGCTCGGCTGTAAATCAGTCTGTTATTGATAGTAACATGGTGGCAATGTTTTTCACCCATTACTTAAAAATCCCATGTTTTGTTTTCTTTTGCGTCTTCACTATTTATGCAACTTGACAAGCCCTGTGAACTCTGTGCTTATTTACTGTTCCCTTAATGACTTGCGTCGTTTAAATAGCTCCTGGGACTGTCTTGTGAAAATACAAATAAATAATGTCTCCCTATGAGCTGCAGGTCAGTGGTCCAGTCATAGACAGAAAAACTCACAGTGAAATAACGGCGGATGGTAAAAGACACTGTTTATTTGTCGTTTAACAAGGAACATCACGACGCCCTTGAGCCAAGCACTTAGTCTCCCACTGGACGCACTGACAGCGGCTGGTGCACACAAACAACAGAAGAAAGTGGAAACAAAAATATAACGCTTTGTACACAGAGAAATGGAATACTAACTTTGTTGGATGTTACAAACAAATTGTGGTGGTTATAAAGTTTTTAATGAGCAAAAGGAGGCAGATTATTTCAATTAAGATAACAGTTACTGGGGTAGATTATTTTATTAAATCAGTATAATGTTTAAAAGGACAGAAAGTAGCAAACAAAAAAGTTGTATCCTTTGTGAACATTATTAGCAGTAATTATGAAGTTACACATTAATCATTTTTGCAATATGACAGCTACTTTTAAAGGGTATTTAAACATATTTGACTAATCTAAATCTCTTTCTCAACAGCTCAAAACGCTGTTCCCACTTCTGATGTCGTGAGATGGTATCACCTTTTCCAAAATTGCTCCTCTGTTTTTAAAGTCCATTCACATTGGCTAGATTATGTTGGCCATCAAATGCCCTTCAATATAATTATGTCATGTTTGTTAGTAGAGATGCACTGATACGATACTGGTATCAGATATTACATCGATATCCTGTTTGGACGTATAAACCAGTGTAATATGAGTGTTTACAGCTCGTAGTCGCTCAGAAAGTCTCACAATGTCTGAATATTTATACAGATGTGCCTTTTTTGAGAGAAATAAGAGCTACATTTGGATTGGTTTTGTCTTATTTTATTGTAAGTTTTAGTTTAAAAAAAAATAAATTCTAGTTTCAGTCTGGTTTAAAAATCAGAAGTATCAGAATTGAAAAAGCTGGACTTCCTAGCTGGTAGTTATGTTATGCAGTAATGTTTATGCTCAGGATCAGTAAGGTGTCTATCTGTTTTCAGCTTTTTAAAATCAATTCCCCAAAGTCCACGAGTCTCCTGCTGGAAAGAACGCTATTTTATTTGTACAGAATAAGCCAAACTATTTCCATATTTTTCTCGGACTGCTTTCTCCAGTTCTTTACACATCCCTTCCATCGTCCTTTTTCACTTTGATGAGTTCATACGCGTTTTTCACAAGTCGTAATAAAGTTAATAGCAACTAGCATGCGCACAGAACTACTTCCTGGTTTGCGGAGGATAAAAACTTAAGACGCCGACATCACACCGCAGTCTCATTGTGACCCCGAGAGCTGCTTTAATATCTGCACTGTGGCAAAACTTTTGACTTTATTACATGAGCAAATCGTGCAGCCCCGTGTGCCTCTTTAATAGACTCATATAAGTTGAATAACAGAAAAAGTTGCTGCTAACGTGGCAACAATCCAATCCTCTATATACAATGCAGCCTTTATGACGGAGGTGTTAAGAAAAGAGCTTTGGGCCTTGTTCTCGACTAACACTCCACTATTAAACATTAAGCCTTTTCATCACGGAACACAATGCTATTACCAACTTAATAGCCAACTGTAAAAAGCCCATATTTAAGCAAGACAAATCCCCCTCATTAGAATTAAATCTTAGTATAAAGGCTAAATCACACCGCCCACCACAACAATCGGCTCACATTTTGCCTTGAAGAATTCTGCAGCACCCTGTTGATACGCCGCTCCAATCCTTAGGGAGAAAGTCTGTTGTTGTTTGCTAAAGGACACACAAAAACACCCTCGCGCACACACACGGAGCACTCACTTGGAAACTAACTTGTGGCTTTTGTAGCTTGATAATTGTTTTTAGGCTAACATAATTCTGCTAGCGGAGACAGCTAACCCATAACCATGAATCAATGAAATGGTAATGGAAGTCGCGGCGAAAAAGCACATTCAAACTCGCTGTGGCAACGCTACACAAGCAAAAACTCTCTCCCTCTCCTCCCGTACGCCACCCTCCTATACCCATAAATCTTTTTCTAATTTTTTCTACCTCAAATCTAAGCTTATGCAGCCATTTGTTCACATTCGCAATTTTTTACTTGAATAAAAATGTCTCGAGGTGAAACAAACAAACCAACCCAAGCGCAATTGAGTTAGCTTACACCCGTAACGATAATTTTTCCCGCACCCCAACTCTCAGCCAGTCAGGTGAGCTATTAATACATGCATCATCGCTAATGAGAGGGTCCTGCTCAGCGCTAGGATCGCCGCTACCGGGTTGTTTTTTCCTGCGATTTTTCTCCCCGTCCCATTTAAACCGCGCGGCTTCAAACTTAATTTCCACATCTGAAGCATGTTAATTGCTAGAGCCGTTGCAGCCTTATAAACATCAACAAAGTTTTCTCATTTGGAGGAGCACGGCGCTGTAATGTGTGGCGCATTGATCGTATGGGGAGACTGGAGTGCCCCTGGCTGCTAACAAACCCACTGGCTTTGAGGTGGAAGTCAAAGAGAGGCAGGTGTGAGTTTGGTAAACATCTGCTCGGGATTAAACGTTACAATATACCTACAGATTTTGATCATAAAGGATGAGTAATGCACGTGGATGTGTTGAGGATTTAAAGCGAATTGTTTCATGGCAATGTTGTGTTACCATGGTGCTATATTACGAATTTACACATGTTTGAGTAATCCTTTACTTTGGTCGGTCTACATCACCGAAGCTGAAAATGCTCTGTTTAGTGGTGGTTATAAAAATGTGCATGAACTAACAACTACCTTATTCAAATAACATTTCTTGTCTCAGATCTACAGGATTTTAATAGAATACCAACTAACTCAAAAAGAATCAATCACTTAAACTTGCACTATGTAGCTTTTTTAGTGGAGATCCTCACCTGCTTGACATTAAACATCTATATTGAACAAAAATATAAATGCCCCATGTCACTCTTTTGAGCTTTTATTACCATTACGATTAATCAGCACATGAAATCAACCAAAATTAATTTTGTTATCGATTAACGTTCAGATAACAGTTCATTACATCTTGGTGGTGGCATCTGAAACTGAGTAGCATTCAGTGGAACATGGTGGGGGTCAGGGTTGAGAAATTCACTTTTCAATATCTTGTGTGTCTTCACGTGGAGTTGATGAGGTCGTCTGTGGGCCTGTGGGATGTTATTCCATTCTTCCTGAAGAGTCACACGGAGCTGTCGCACATTCCCCAGAACTGGAACATGATCACGGACACGTCGATCCAGAACATCCCAATGATGCTCTATGGGCGATGTGTCCCGTGAATATGCAGGCCAGTCCAAAACAGTGAACATTCAGCTGTGCAGCGGCCGCTCGGGTGGACATCCCTGCATCCAACATGCCAATGGCACATTCTCACATGACTCCAGACATGTGAGGTATGATTACTTCTGAGAAAATTGGACATTTTGGGGAGGCCTTTTCTTGTCCCCACTATAAGGAGCCTGAGTACTAATCATTCTGTTTTAGCTGCTTTTGTTTATCCCACACCCTTGTACTGAGTGGATTCACTGCATCACTGAGCAAACACTCAGTGACAGAGATTGACTCGAATGTGGCACAAATCAAGAAAAACATTCATTGTGTACAAGTACAAGACAGTATATACTCACATACTCACTCAGGGCGGCTCGATTCATGTGTCTTCAGTATTTGACATGGGGCGTTTATACTTTTGTTCAGTGTATTTTGCATTTATTAAATTACATATGTGTTCTTACATGTGTACTGGTGTGCTGTGGTCCAAAGCAAGAAAAAAGATCTGATGAAGGTAATTGAAATATTAAAAAAGCTTTTGGTCATCAGACAGCTGAGTGTGCTATGCTTTTTGTTCCACTTTTGATTAATCTTCCCTGTATTTGCACCTCTACAAGAATTTTGGTGTGCATTCTCTCTTCCTTTTTATATGTTTTCATACATGTAACTTCTCCACAGATGTGACCTGGTAATCAAAGGCTATATTTTCAGGATGGGCATTTTTTTCTATGAAGCTACATGAGAGACAGAAAATATTTTGGAGCGCTTGGCCAAAATTCTTAACTCAATTCTCTATAATATTAATTGTATTTCTTTATATAAAAAAAGCAGTAAATAGCATTGTCAGACAGATAAGAGTGTATGTTGAGGCTGCCTTAAAAAAAAAAAATCATTAAAAACACCTCTAAAATAAAAGAAATGCAGTTTAAATCCATGTATGAGGCAAAATTATAAAATATGTTTATTTTGTAATTCCAAATGAGCTTAAACGGGCCGGTCAGAGTAAAACAAAGGGTCGAATTTTTAATTCCCAGGTGTACTCTATGTATAAATGGACATGACTAACCCCCTAGCCACGGTATTCCAAACAGTAAGTGAGCATGGGAGCACTTCCGGCTCCATAAACTCTGGCTCTAATTGACTTTACATTAAAAAATATTCACCCTGTAACTTTTAGAGTGAATCTATTTTAGTTATTAGTTATATTGGTCTTAATGTATTAAGTGTATTAACCTGCTGTACATGATCCTGGTGTTTTTATTTCTCTAGTTTGTCCGTAAATACCTGAAATAACTTCTAATTGGCTCCCATAACTGCTGGCCTCTTGAGCTTCATTTGACTGGAGCAGAACGCTATGGGTGACTCCAGACTATTGCTGGCAACACAACCTGGTCGTCTCCATTGAAATACACATATAACGTCACACAATC
>KN500616.1:1588-18556 GCA_000787155.1 Scartelaos histophorus | reverse complement strand
GAAAGAGAAAAGTCACACTGTGCTGCTTTAATTATGTATACAAACGACTCTCTACAGTTAACCTTTTGATTATTTAACCTCTATTTCTAAACTCAGTGAAGGACACGTACAAAAGCTCGGGATGATCCTCTATTACAAATGTGCGCTCCCAAATGTCTGAAAAACAAATCCATTAGTAGTTTTTAGTTGCTCCAAAACGAGGACTTAGCAGCGATTGGTCACACTTAAGTGAATCCCCAGCTATGTTCAACTAAGCCGAATATGCTGATTCTGTGCAATAAACCTATCCATTTGTCATAGCAGATTAATTTTAGCTTCATCGTGGAAAGTCATTTTGCCTGCTCGAGTGAGTTTTTTCATCCTCCTTAAAATCCAATGAGCTCTTAAATGTCAGGGGTACAAGAAGGAGGCAAGGTTACGGCGTATTCGCAAGAGGAGCTGCGAAGGAGAGAGACCATCAAAAGTAGTGATTCTAATTATAATCTGCTTGTGTTGAAAATACTGTAGCACGAACGCCAAGTATAATATGAAATTAGCAAGAGTGTAGGCATTAAGAAAGTGACGATACGTGAGGTTGATTAAGCACCACTCAGATAAGGGATTAATTAAAAAAGAAAAAAAAAAAAACTACTGCAATAAACAAAGAAATAACAGGTAGAGGCTGATGATCATTAGAAATATGTATGTGTAGAAGTGAAGTGTACTTTAATGTAGTAATTCTGGGTCAATGACGTACAAGGATTTTCAACAGCCACATTTTAAAATTTAGTTTCTATTGAACTTTTTCAAATATTTCCAATGTCACGTCTGCATAAATCTATGTTTGACATTTATATTAAGCATTTTTAGTGTTTTTTTATGTAGATGAATTGGCTACAACCTTAAAAAATGTTGTGTGATGGAACCAAGAATAACCTTAAAATAGATTTATTTTAAAACATGGAAAAATGTTGTGTGATGGAACCAAGAATAACCTTAAAATAGATTTATTTTCTAAAACATGGTTGGGATGTTCATCTAAGATCTGAGTCACATGAACATGACTTTAAAACATGAAAACATGAAATCTGAAAAAAATTTATGCGCTCGGACAATATCCGTTTGAATATTATGGGGAAATATCTATTCAAGAAAGCTGAAATTTCACGTGGGACGACAAAACACTTTAAAGAAAGAAATTTAAAGAAAGAAAATAAATTTGATTAGACTTAGAGTAATTTAAATGGAGTTTAAAAATCAGCAGTTAAGGGCGGACAGTCGCACCACATGACATTTTAACACTTTAAGAACAAAAAACATGCAGAAAATGATTTGGTTCCATGGAGGTCAGAGGTACTACAGGTATATGGAGAATTATTATGAAGTTTGAAGCTTTTTTCCTGAAGAAATTGCAACTGGACACACGTCATGTCACTGACCCTTGTACACTTTCAAAGGAGTAGAAATAACGTTAGCTATTCTATGTAACCAGTGACCAGTATGTAAATTACAATATTCTAAATTGTGAAGTAAAATGGAAATTAGCATTTAAAATACAATCAATCAACTAATGTAATGAGGCTCATCAACCACACTGTAGAATTAATATGATAAATCAAACTCGAGTAGTTTGCAGTACAGACTCATCCTGTACTGATAGAATATTCTGTCAAGAAGAGCATTATTATTGTTGTATTTGGCTCTAAAGTCTCAAAGACAACCCCCAATCATCCGCACACCACCCTTAGACAGACAAGGTGGGGGAAGTGACTTGCTCAAGGACACATCAGAAGTAAACATGGTTTGAATTGAGATCAAACGTCCAAATTTCCAGTTATAAGCCCAGTTTCACACCACTGTCTTACCGGCTACACTTTTCCTCCTGTTTCATTCAAAGGAAACGTGGCTTAATACACTTCAGTGACACTTGTGTGATTATTTCCACTATTTGATCTTCTAAGTGGACCTGTCAGGCCGTGTGTGGCGTTTGTGTGCTGTGAAAAGCAGTGTGTGCGGTGGAAGAGTGAGTAAAACCTGTACTTATGACGGTGAATGAAGTGTGGATGAGACCTGCTCCCTCGACTCAGAGCCCAGGGGAGACATTCAAGAGTCACAGAGCTCAGATCAGTGACAGGTAAAAGGCTGGAGGGAGAGAGGGAGGGAGGGAGGGGAAGACAGAGAAAGAGAGAGAGAGAAAGAGTAGGAGGTAGGGGAGAGAGGGAGGTAATGCACATGTTTACAATGCTGTATCTAGGAGTAGAAGTAACACCTCTCTCAGACTGCAGCCGGTCCAGCTGTGACTGCAGCACTGGGCAGGTTTGTTGCAGTGTGACCCTCACGCTCAGAGTGTTGCTCTGCTCTTGTGGTCAGCGCCTTTAAAATGTGCACATGCGAGACCATGTGTTGACGTGATAATGAGCCACTTATCGAAGCAAAAGGTTTGCTGTGGTGGTGGGCTCCGACCAAAAAATTATTTCAATGGAAAGAATCCAGGGCGCGGTGGCACTTCCACCAGCAGCTTCTCTGCACGCTATTTAAGCCCAGAATAAAACTGTATCTAAAACGGGACTAGACCAGGACTAAAGCACTCATTTAGTTTCTCATGGATATAAGCAAAAGTTTCTGTTCTTACCCTGTCATTGTCATGTGCTCTTCGTCGCTGGTCCAGCTCTTCATATGGAGGCACGATGACCTCTCTGCGAGCCTGGTGGTACTCCCTCCTCAGCTGCTGAATCCTGTCCACACTGGAAACACAACACATAACACAGAAATCAGGGATCATTCAAAAACTCCCTCCTTCTCTCTGTTTTTTTACCCCAGGCATTAAGGCAAATGCTTCATCAACAACTTAACAGTGGTTTAGCCCTCGTATTACATCCACACTTGCACACGCCGCACATTTAAGTGAGGACTAACCTTGAACTGGAACAGGACCAAGCCCATGTCAATAGCACAAGTTTACTGGTATCGAGCCAGAACCAAAGTAGAAACAGAGTGAATAAGAAGCCTTCATAAGAAGTGTTATTTATATACAAGCTGATTAAGTTCCATAACGACGAAGGTCCATCTGCTCTTAAACCCACTCAATTCACATCCACAAGGTTAAATGTTAGTTTGTTTTTCTTTTTTGTTTAAAGTTTACAGAAACAGTTGAACTTAATGACAATATTAAGCACTAATGAGTTGAAGGAGACGTTCTCATTACCAAACCAGAACACAATGAACTACAGCAGAAAAATCCATCTATGCTAATACATGTGGTAATTAGCTAATGAAGCTAGCAGAAGGAAAACAGCAGTTACACAACTGGCACAAAACTAAACAAGGAAATGTGTTTTGGCCTTGTTAGCTCAACCTGGGTCGAGTCATGCCTTGGAACACAGTGGATATTCTAATAAGTAAATAAGCACAAATTCAACTAAATAAAATCGTAAAAATAAAAGGTGCATAATCTAACTTTTTCTCATAGGCGAATGCTGCATGTTTGCCTTCTTGGAGATATACTTCTTAATAATAATAATAGATAGAAAGATAAAAACTTGATTTATCCCAAAGGAAATTAATTTTTCATATATACCATTGAATTAAATAATCTACTTTAAATACCCTATTGTTTAATTTGTTTAATATAAAATGCATATCAACTATTATGGCCCATAGACTCTCTATATATAAATGGATTAAACCACGAGCTGCCGCGTTCCAAATAGGAAGCGAGCATGGACATGCTTCTGGCTCCATCAACTGTGGCTATAATTCACTTTCTACTGAAAAACTCTGTCTCTGTAAATGCTGCTGTCGTATTAACAGGAAGTGGCGTTTCCCTCAACAGCCTTGCTCCCGATTGGCTCATTCATCGCTCAGATTCCTGCGATTGGAATTCAAAATATGGAAATCTGCTCCATATTTGCACCTATAATGTCCGGCCTCGATGAGCTACATCTGGCTGGACTCACACTTCCTTAGTCCACTTCTTTATACAGTCTTCAGTGTGTTATGGCCACATTATCTCAATAGTGTTTTTTTCTGTATAAGAAACACTATAACATACAGAAGCCCACCCACTCATAATGGAAATACTGTCATCTGCATGCACACACGGACCAATGTGCGTCACTGAAGAAAAAAACAAAACCAAGCAGCAAAACAGCACTGAATTTCCAAATGAATGTTAATAAGGAATAAAAACACAAATATATGCAGCTGATTGCAGCTAATTTATAAACAGGAAAAGTCACATAAGGAATGCTGCCACTTTTCCACTACCTTGTGCTAATAACAGTGTCAACACAGGGGTCACAGAGAAGTCACGGAGAGGCTGGCTAAATTAATTTGTTTTGTTGCATCACTATTTTAAATTCATTAAGGGAACTTTGAGTTTGACATTTCATTCAAAGAAGAAGAAGACATCTCTTAAAACTACTACAATTACTACTACTTCTACTACCAAGGGCGGACCGGCAATCTGTCCGCTCTGGGAAAGTTCTGATTTACATCTTTTGAACCAATACCAATATCTGAGATTTAGGCGGCTGCTGAGACTGATACTTGATATTTGCCAATACTGATATTTAGCTTTAAAAATCCATAGCAAGACCAGCAAATGAATCTTAAGTTAAAGTCAGAAAATATGAGGTATTATTAGTTTTCTGAAAATAATAACAGCATGTAATAACAGCATTCATCTTTGATGACCCATTAGCCTGTTGAAAAAGGAACACAGAGAATGAGGTATTGCAAAAATATATGGAATATTAGTATTGAGTATCAATACTGGCTGATACCATTATGGAAGAAGCAGAATTGGCCGATACAGATATATCGCCTATCCCCATTTTCTAGTAGTGACCATTACGAGTGCTTTTCGATGCAACTTCTCCAACTGAAGAATACAGTGTCCCCACAAACCTTTCAAAAGTTATTAGATGCCATTTTTCAAACTGTGCCTGCTTCTCTTTTGTATTCAGTGCATCAAAGCTGGTCTCCTCACCATTAGTTTACATTGGCCACTGTTATACTATTCTAACTTGCTATGTCCTTTCTCTGACCCTTCCTTTTATGTCCACAGGCTGAAAGACTTTTTGTCATTTCTGCTGCATAAAAACATATTAGGTCCTGTCTCATTTGGAAGATAAAATCTCCTCTAAACTATAGCTGCTGACATACACTGCCTCTGCATTACCTTTAGTTCAAAATCTACTCATCTATCTTTAATGTAGCGGCTTGCTGTAATTAAGAAAATGCAGGGAAACTTATTGGACGTGGCTAGACTCTATAGTGTGTGTGTTGGTTTCGGTTCATTTTTTCCTATCAGTTCTCCTACCCAAGGCACTGGAGTGGCATTGGAAGGCAGTCACATTAGTATGAAGTATAGAGAGGTGCATTAGGGGAAAGTATAATCTAGTTTTGGGTGTGTGGAAGCTGAAGGGAGCAGTGTCAGCAGTAACGGAGATGTACTGAGCCAAAAGGAGAGGAGGGAAATAAGAGGCTTAGGCTCACCTGATAGAGTCACTACACTGCAGTTTAGACCGGGGTTTAGCACTGCGGGGTATGTCTGTGTCTACAGCAACATGAAATTGAGCTTTAGAAAGTGGTACCCAATGGTGAAATATTGGTATGAAATCAAATAGTTTCAGAAATGGCCACGAATCAAAGAGCTTCTCACGATTTGATACGATACATGGCTCACGATATTATCACTATATGCCAATAATCAATATATTATGTACTATAAATTGCTCTTTTTAAAGAACCCAACACATTTTAGCAACAATATTTCTTTGTTAAACCACTAGCAAATATGAAATACTTCTATATTAATCATCAAAACAATGAATATGCCTAGTCATAAACAAGTTTCCAAAATAAGTAAGCAACACAATTATATGGCGGTCAGAAAAAAAGCTAAAAGATATTAAAAAAAATATAAAAATACAAGCATGTGGATACAGCAGCCAACAATAACCATACTGTATCCAACAAATTTAGTAACACGATATATTTGCACACCCTTAGGAACTCTATATTCAAACACCGACACTTGCAGTCTGTTTTTTCATCTTTCTTCTGTTGGTGTGTGACTGCATAAGAAATAAAAAAGATAAGAAACAGGACAACAAAAAAGTTACTGAATCAAGCCTTACATATTATACTTGCAAAGCTGGCTCACATAACACCCTTACTTAAAAACATTCAAGGTTTTTAGGAATTTGACGACTGTTTCATAGCAATGGCACCAGGAAGCTAAAATCAGTGAATGAGTAACACTTTATTCTCCATAGGGAAATTTGTCCTCTACATTTGACCCAGCGTTCAGTTGGTTTGGCTTGATCAGGAAGACTTTAGCTGGAGGATTTGACCTGCTGTGCTATAATACGTTGCACGGGGATAATAGGACACTGGCCAGGAAAGATGTGAATGAATAAAAGAAAAAGTGCAATACGCCATGAAGGAGGAGTCAATACACCACTTTGTAAGAAATAAAGACGAGCGAACAAAGGCAGTTCCTTGGCTAAAACACACATGAAATCCCAAGCAGCTCGAGTACAGCGGGGTGCCGTTCATTTAGACCAGGACAGAGCACAACTACACACTCGTAAATATAAAGACTACGAGTTCTTACGTCTTTATCAAAACATAATCGACACTTCTAGTTAAGGAGAAAATGTAAAAATCTTGAGTTGTATCAGAACTAGTATAAAAAGCTAGATGCACCAATATGTGTGGATATTGCCGTCCAAATTTTGGTTCATTCGTTATCCTGGTGGGTCACGGTATTCCTACAGATTTATTTACGCAATGCTGTTCTGTAGTTACCTGAGAGATTAATAACAGCTACGTAACGCATTTGGATCTGTTATAATTAATTTTATTTCCGATTTAACGCAAATAAATCCTTGTATCTATTGATATCGGATATAGGCAAATACTTGGAACTGAAAACTAGGCTCATCAAAATCGGCACAGAGAAAGGAGTTTTTTTTGCTGTTTGTTTATCAAAATGGAGTCGATACACCAAGAAATAAAGGCGAGAGAACAAAGACCGTTACATGCCTAAAACACACAAGAAAACCCATGCGGCTCGAGCGTAGCCTGGTGCCATTCATTTAGGCCAGGGCAGCTCACACCTACACGCTCATAAATGTAAAGAGTACTTTGTAGGATTTATGGCAGGACATAAAAGAACACGGGTCGGGCTCGAGGTGGAATATAAACATGATAAACAAAGACATAACAGCGCACACCCACACCAGCGTTTCCATGAGGACGCTATCGATTAGCCTCCCACAGACAAACAGGTCGTGAAAAAGCACTCCTAGCATGTACCACTTCTGATGCTCATTAAAATAACATTGTTGGCTGCTGCAGCATTAGCCTGTGCCCTGGATGATAATGGGATATTTGTTTGGCCAAAATGTCTGGAGAAATGTCATTGAAGGTGAAGTACGTAACTTTTCTGGTGGGGGGTTTGCTACACGCTTGTCTAATGTTGCTGCTTTGCCTTGAGTGTTCCAGGATATGGCACTGAAGGGCTCATATTACGCTATTCTCTGATCTGTTATAATGTTGTTTTCTCATCACATCCATGCCTGGAGTTATGTTTTGTCTCATTCAAACAGAAAACACTCTGTTCCACTGTGTGATGTCATGTGGTAATACAGGAAGTGCTCCACTGTGTTTTTAAACTCCAGACACATTCACTTTAATCACTTGGATAATTTCAGACCTGGAATTAAGCTTAAGTTTAAAGGGACACTCTGAAATCTTGGACATTGGGCCTCATTTCCTTGTGAGCCAGAGTGTTGTAGACGTGTGGAGACACTTTTTAAAATATTCCATCCAGTCCTTGTATTTGCAGAGGTCGCTGGTGCTAGGCTAGCACATGTCAACGGGCAATAGTTAGCCTGACACTAAAAACAGTCTTACCCAAAAGCACATGAGGCAAATCTAAGACTACCGTATTTTTTGGTCTATACGGCAATTTTAAAATCATTACATTTTCTCAAAAATCAACAGTGGCCTTATAATCCAGTGCCCCTTATGTATAGCATTTGGTCGTTTTTACTAACCTAACCTTTAATAACGTATTAGTGGGCGAGTCAGGAGGAGTAATATGTTGGCCACATATAGGGCGACTGTGCAACATACCGGTAGTTCTGCCGTGTGCTGTACAAGGACCCAAAATGCACCTGTTAAGACACATGCACCATGTAGATTTCAGCTTTTGTATTTTTGTGTTAAAACTGAACAATGTTGAGAGGGATCCGGGCATGTTTGATGCCCAAATCACCAACTGTTAAACTTCTATTTTTGTGTTAGCTACAACTGAGAGTTATTGTAAATGACCTGAATAAAGTTCGATTTATGCAACTCACGTTTTGTTTCGCTTATTGCGCCTTATAATCCGATGCACCTTATGTGTGGACAATGACACAACTGACATATTATTTGATACTGCACCGGTGCGCTTTATAGCCCGAAAAATATGGTATTGATGTAAATGTCTGTGTTGATAGAAGAATGTCTGAAATAAAACTAACCTTGCATCACATGAATTGTCGCATGCTGAGGGACTATTTTCTCAGTAGCAGCGGTGATATCAGTTCGCCGCTGCCAAGTTTTCTATCAGGAAGTACAACTCGCTGCTGCTGCTCAGACATAAATCCTTCAAATGCAACATCGGTTTTACTTCTACAATGGTTCTATCGACACAGACATTCACATCGACAGTCTGGCGTTATAACTGTTTTGCCTCGGCTGCTTTGTGGAGTGTTTAAGACAGTTTTAGTGTCAGGCTAACTATGCCCATTGACATGCACTAGCCTAGCACCAGCAACCTCTGCAAATACAAGGACTGGATGGAATATTTAAAAAGTGTCTCCACACATCTACAACACTCTGGCTCACGAGGAAATAAGGTCCTATGTTCCAAATTCTGGACTGTCCCTTTAAGATCACAAAAGTCAATTTTGTATAATATAGAATCAAATGTATCCATATATCCATGACGATAGATAAGCTTATAACTCCCTAAGTTCCAAGTCACATCTGTGGAAAGGTAATACCGCTTCAAATAAGAAACCACTTTTTTTTTTCGCAATAAAAACACCTATAATTGAAAAAAAAGAAAGACAGAGAATTTAACGCCATAAATTTCAACCAAAACAACAATTTTCAAAGACTAGAAGATTGTAGAAAGGTTACATTATACTAACAAAAGGAAAGATGCAATATAGTTTTCTCAAATAAAACCATTTTTGGCTGTTTGACTGTTATTCTGACCATAGCCTCGCTTTTTTTTTTACCCATTTTCAATTCATGGCCTTATTTTTATTTTATCATGGTGTATATCATTATTATTACTGGTTAATGTTGCACCATAACACCAAAACTAATTTCTTGTTTGTGAATTTTGTTCACTGGCAATGGCAATAAATAAGTAATTCCAATTTTCATTCTGTAGTTTTAACCTCACTGAACTTCATAATTGCAAACAAATAATAAAAGCTTGGAAAATATTGCAATAGAATTTGATTTATTTTCTTGTATATCAATCCTATGTTGGTCTTGATCCAATATATGATGCAAAAATTCGAGCTTGAAACAAAGATTGCATCCATTGGGAATAAATGTTTTTCTTGTAATTTTTTTAGTAAGACACAAGTAGTAAATCTCCCAGCATTAATTATCTAAAAAAAGTACTTTGTCTTGATGTATTCCTGTGAAAGTGACATACAAAACAACTTACAAAACTCAGAATCTCAGCTCCTTGGTCAGATTTGTCATCGGTTTGAATGATTTCTCAGGGCTGCCCATTGCTCACACGCTGACACATCCATCTGGGCTCTGTCACACCAATAATAATTTCATAAATGTTTAAAATGGGAATCTTGGCAGGGCTGTTAATATTACTGCCATTAATAATTAAGACTCCAGTTCCATTAATAACGCGTCGAGCTTTGCCCCATGATCCATCAGCGTCGGCAGCGGGGAGATTTGCTACTGTGGTTACAGGCTCTGAATATTTACACCACTGGAGATACAGCATTTTTTGTTTATGTTTTATTAAGTAAGCTCTACCACCAACAGTAAAATGTTTAAAAAATAAAACAAAAATTGAAAGCATATGTTTATTACAGAGCACATTTCAAACCGAATACAGATAAGAATAGTAAAACATTCTGGACAGTTTTTGCCTCATGCCGTGTAACTTTTCTGGTTAAGATTACACCAACTTGTCTCCATAAAAGGTATTTTGCTTTGCTTATAATGTCCCACAATTTGGCATTAACCTTTCCAAACCAATGGATATCTGGGAATATGTGTTATATAACCACGCATAACTTTCCAACCATAAAAGATAGAAACTTACTTTTTTTTACTTGAAAAACGGACAGTTTCGGCTTTTCTGCATTATCCTTCATCACAGGCACGCTGCTTTATGACACTGGGAAAACCAGTGTCCAATTGGAAATTAGCTTTCTGTTCAACACATGCGCTCGCACGATTAGCAACAGCAAAGTAATGGGGAAACTGCACTTTTTTTGTTTTGTTTTTAAGGGCAATAAGGATATTTTTAGTTAACGTGGCCCTAAATTAAGCATCTTTTATGTCCAAAAAGTGGTTTATACATGTTTGCTGTGAGTTTTGTTGACTTACAGACTTCATATTTTACACTTTCGTAGCTAAGGCCCTAAATTAAGTATCTATGTCCAAAAAGTACCTGTTTGCTGTGTGTTTTGAATGATGATTTTTGATTTTTGGTCCTATAGCTTTTATTACAGCCATATCGCACAACTACAGCAGAGTGTGAAATAGATACTTGTCTATAGAAATGACTGTGGTAAGTTACTGGTCCGATCTGTGGAGAGGCGACCCTACTCACAGTAAGAATGCATGTTTTTCACAATAAAAACACCAATAACTTAATACATGCAAGATAGACACAATTAAGGCTAAAATATGCAACATTCCTAGCAGAGAAATAACCTCTTCAATGCACTTTTAATGCGTTAAGCTTTGTTCACTGTATACAATCTGAAAACAATACTGACACTTTTGATTTAATTAAGATTTTTTTCGTAATTTTTTAATTAATTGTAATGTACCTTTACTTGTTGTAATGTAAACCAGATATGTGGCAGTGATGTTGTTGATGCTGTCACCAAATAACCCGAACTCTTGATCCATTGTTACTCCATTACAATGCAGGTATCATATATTATTGATCAAATATAAACACGGTGACCTAAACTGTGCATGTGGGGGTGCGATCACAAAGAGATGTATTGCTTTAAACTTTAATGCCTGCTCAGATGTAAACACACTTTGTAAATGCATTTCCAGTTTCCAGTTTACTTCACTTACACAAAGCTTAATAACTTCATCAATAATTAAAAGTAGCTGATATTGATGTGGCGAAATCTATTACTGTTACGACTGCTGCTGCTACTGTATTTAATGAAAGGCTCTGGCAGCTCGAGGAGGCGCAGCTACAAGCAGAGAATCAGTATTGTGTCGGCTATTTTCAGCCGTGTACATCATTGTATTAACGTTTAAGTATGATTGATTCCATAGCAAAAAATTACTTGCTTTCTATAAGATAAAAGATAAAGATAAGATATGATAATGACAAGACCATTTCAGTTCAGTAGTAAAAAAAACACCCTTGAATAGACAAAATAAACGTATAAGCATCAACTTTCAGGATGTACTTCAACGAGATCTGTGTATGATTTACTAAAATGTAACTCAAAACTTCAAAATTTAAAAGCAATTCAAATAAGTTAAAAATTGCAAGTAGAAAGTCAAAATCTTCCATATTTCACAGTAGTAAGCAGTGGATTTACATGTATATGGTTTTATTGTTGAAACATGGCTAAATGTTTGATAACTGTGGGTGGAGATAGGGGATACGTGAAATCGGAATTTTTCAGAGCACTCGAATCCTCAGTGTAGGATTACTTAAACATACATGAATCACTCAAAACAGAACTGTGAGTAAGCTAATGATAAGAGAATTACGCTATCAAAAGTCTCAAAAATCAGATACTAATCAATGCATAAAGTAGTATCAAAACTAGATACTCAATTGAGCAGGAATCGATACTAAATCTGTTTAAATCCTGGCTCAAAACGGTTCTGTAGCTGTAAGCTTTGTATTTCACGCTCTTCTTCTCTCATTTTTTAATTTTATAATGATGATTTATGTTTTGATTTGTTGTTTTGTGATTTTAGAATGTATTTCTTATTCTGTAAAGCACTTTGACTCATTTTGTGTACAAATTGTGCTATACAAATAAACTACCCTTGCCTAAAAAAAGCAAACTAATTTCACAGCACAGAAATGAACCTTTCCTGAATGGCTTTAGAATGATTTAGAGCTGATCAAGAGCCCATGGAACCTGACTGTACGATGAGTGATTATCATCTAAAAAGTTGAATTATCATGGTAGAATTGGAATCGGTATTGGGTATTAAATATATTCCTGAGTATTGAAATCCAGCATGCAATTTTAGTATCATTACAACCCGGTTATAGCTGAAAGTCAATTGACCTAATATGCCTGCTTTAAAAAACCCAATTAACAACCCAATAATAAAGTGAATATATAAGGTTATATCCTTGTCACTACAGTGTACCACATGCTTTCTCGTGGCTGCTTATTTCCACGTAAACATTTAGAGTCTGGCCTCCCACAGAGTCTATATATGTGACTCACAAACACAAACAGGTGATGTATGACACTGTCTGAAACACAGCGCACACTGAATATGTCACTCTCCTCCTCATTTATTACACCACCACACCGCCACGTTGCTTAGTATTCCTACGCCTTTGTATGAACCCTATTACCATTTACGTTCCTCCTTCTCCAATCGACTTTTTCTTAAAGGTTAGGGCACGGCCAGTGGTTTAAGGCGCTCTTAAAGGGCCCATATTACGCTATTTTCTGATCCGCTATAAGGTTATTTCCTCATCAAAAACATACCCGGAGTTTTGTTTTGTTTCATTCACCCATAAAAACCTTGTATATTTTGGTTCTTCTCTCAAACTGAAAACACGCTGCTCCACTTTGTGATGTCATGCAGTAATAAAGGAAGTGCTCCAATGCGTTTGTGAATTCCATACGCATTCACTAGAATCATTTGGACAATTTCAGGCCTGGAATTGCTTATTTTGACTGAACAAAATGTAGCTGTTGACTTTAAACTACCACTTTATGACATCAGAAAGTGGAACAGATCGTATTGAGCTTTCAAATCAGGTTTACTCAAAAATGTGTGAATTAAACAAAACACAACTTAAGGTATTTGAAGCATTTAAACATGGCTAAAAGATCTCAAAAGGCTATTTTGTGTAATATTGGACCTTTAAAACAAACAAAATGTATTTCTATTGTCAATAACGAAAGGAGTTTTGTGTTTTGTGAAGGTGTTTTGTTCAGGGCGATATATGTTGGAAAGAAAAGAGTAAAAGGCGTGAAGTGCGTGCCCTGCTGTTGACCTTTGGAGACGAGTGGTCCTTTCATTAGCACAATCTCAGTCATGATAGCCATTTGGAGGAATCAATAATGCTTGAAAACATAGTGCGCTCTGGCTGCTGGAGCTATACAGCCACCGCATATATAGGTCCTCAGATTGGGTCATTTGCTTTTATATCGGGAAGAAAGGGACAATTGCAGTTTTAAATGAGGGTTTTCCAATGCTTGGGCTTGGGACAAAAATGGCTCATAGAAAGTTTGCACATTTCTTTCTGTCTGTTCAGTTTTTTATTAAAAGGGGATTGTGAAATTGTATTATCTATCATCCAAGGAGGAATAATAATCAAATTACATTAATCCAGCATATATTTAAAATTCTTAGCTAGTTCTTAGCTTTTATATATCATATTTTCCAAAGATTTACATTGTTTCTTCTGGGGAAGTAGCAGTATTATTTGTCTATAAAGCAATAATAGCATGATGAGAAGGCAGCACTCTCACCCCACGGCCAGAAGGTGCCGGATTTGACTCCCGCTCTTTCTCCATGACTAGGTTTCATTCGGACACTCCAGGTTCCCCCAGTCAATCCGAAACATACACAATACGTCAAATTCTCCAGCTAAGATAGTCCTGACCAAGGCGAGCTCAAGATCTGGAGATGGGTCCCTGAGTGCGGCCCTGTGGTGCCCACTCCTCCCGACACCATGCCCCAGTGATTGAAGGATGGGTTAAAGGCAGAGAATTTCACACTTCTGTCATTTTGCCTCAAAGCAACTGTGGCTAGAACATCACTCAGAATATCGTACAGTTTAAAGACTGATCTAATTTCTTTCTAAATACCTAGAATCTAGAGAAGTTGCTGTTATGTATTGCAGTATTATGTGATTTACTGTTAATGTGTTGTTTTTTTTGTCTGTGTGTGCGATTTTATGATGAAAGTGGACACCTCAATCTTTGTTATCTTAGCCTACATCATCAGAGATATAATACTCCCTACAACAGAAGCTTAGCCAGACTGGACTGCACTAAACTAGAATAAACAACATTATCACTGTGTTTTGAGGATTCATGTTTCTGTGCTGATGGGAAATAAACCTTTCCTGCTTTAGAAAACATTTCTAGAACAATTTATTTTACAACAAAACCAAAACACATTAAAATGGATATATTGTTCATCCTTACAGTAAAAACCTGTGAAGAACTGTTACTGGCATGACGAAAACCTTCTCTGACCTTGTGCAAATGACTTCCTACCAAATTCACTTTGAGGCTAAATCTGGACTCACATGCAGGTGTCTCTGATGCACTATTCTTGCCGATAATTCCCATTTGTTTCCAAATGCATCATTTTTTGCATTGACAGAACACAGGCCCAATCGATACAGGAGCAGGAAGCACAACAGAGGACACGCACCAGAGTATTGACAGACCTGACAAGAGGAAGTTGTTGTTTTTTCCTTTTACAAATACAAGCGTGCATGTTTTGTTTTTTTTTCCCAGCGGCCAACAGTAAAAGATCATTACATCCTGCGGTGGGTCTTATAGGGATCACACAGATTAAAGCCAGGGACACAGGTCAATGCATTAGCTGGGTCTGTTTAAACCTATAAACAGGCGGCTATCCAAATGACAAGGCTGGAGGGAGATGTAATTTTATAGATAGGAGGTTTTATGAGAAAGTCAATAATATAAAACTCAATTGTATGTTCCTGGATCTGAATATACAGCACAAGTGACATATGTGCCGTATTTTTCGGACTATATGGCGCATCTAAAATCATGACATTTTCTCAAAAATCAACAGTGGCCTTATAATCCAGTGGCCTTATGTATGACCTTTGGTTGTGTTTAACCTCCAACCGATTTGATGTTGTCCACATTAGTCTAATAAGGTATTAGTGGGCGAGTCAGGAGGAGTAATATGTTGGCCACATATAGGGCGACTGTGCAACATACCGGTAGTTCTGCCGTGTGCTGTACAAGGACCCAAAATGCACCTGTTAAGAGACATGCACCATGCAGATTTCAGGTTTTGTATTTTTGTGTTAATACTGAACAATGTTGAGAGGGATCCGGGCATGTTTGATGCCCAAATCACCAACTGTTAAACTTGTGTTTTTGTGTTAGCTACAACTGAGAGTTATTGTAAATGACCTGAATAAAGTTCCATTTATCCGACACACGTTTTGTTTCTCTTATTGCGCCTTATAATCCAATGCTCCTTATGTGTGGACAATGACACAACTGACATATTATTTGATACTGCGCCTTATAATCCGGTGCAATTTATAGCCCAAAAAATATGGTAATATATTGTAAAAACGCCATAATTATCCTCTAGCAAATCTACTGAAATTTTACCATAATCATATGTATCTCAAATAGAACTAGTTTACAAGTTACATGTCAAGCTAAGAATTGACGTCAGAAAAGTATCTTGATTTTGTTACGTGAGGTAAGTTTTTTATTTATTTATACATAAACCAATACAGTATCAACACGATATTTAATCTTTTCACTACAGACATTTTTGAATCTATGTAAAAATGTGTTGATTCATATGCTTTTTTTTTTTTGTAAATACGTTTTTGTTTTTTTGTTTTTTGCTAAAGAAAAGTATTACAGTTAGAGTTCCTTTAGATGTATAGTCATAGCCATTCCATATTTCACTCCATATTTCACATAATTAAGGTTATTGTGATAAAACGATATTATAAAAAGATCTCTCTCAAAAATGTTGCTTTGACTTCTCTTGCGCTCCAAAATTTTTAACACATTTTAACACAAAAGCAAAACCCCCAGATACTGACGAGCACTTTAAGAAAAACAGCTCTATTTCCTGATGTGTTTACACAGATGGGGGTCCTTCATATTACCGCTTCTGTCAGGTGTCATTTCTGTAACGTATTAAAGCCCTCCCCCCCTCTTCGCTTTCATTCAAAATAATAAATATTCACTAATCTGTCAGTCGTTTCCCCACAGTCCATTTGGAATTTGAGGGAGTCCATTTATCGTGCCTCCCTGGGCTCTGTCCCTCCTGCCTCTCCCTGGTTTACTCAGGTAATCATCTGCACTGTCACACACCCCCACCTCTCCTTCATCCATCTCTCTCTCTCTGCTTTCTGTCTCTCCACCTCCTCTTTCTCTCTCACCCCGTCTCCTCTTCGTCAGCGCCGCACTGCTAACCCAATCTAACCTCTCTTTCCTTTCTTTTTCCCTTTTCTCTGTCTCTTTCTCTCTCATCCCTTCGTCATGTGATTTGTTCCCCCGTCTGTCTCCTCTTCGTCATCATCTGCCTCCTCTTTCCTTTCTCTCAACCCTTCGTCGTGTGAACTGTTCCCCTGTCTCCTCTTCATCAGCGCTGCCCTGCTAACGCAATCTAACCTGCTTCTCTTTCCTTCTTTCTCTCGCTCTCCCATCTCCATCTTTTTCTATCTTTTCTTCCTCTCGTCATCACGTGGTTTGTTCCCCTGTCTCTTCATCAGCGCTGCACTGCTAACCCAAT
>JACN01023967.1:0-17021 GCA_000787155.1 Scartelaos histophorus | reverse complement strand
TTTTATTTTTTCCCCCCATTGATACTAGCAAGGTAACACAGTGCAGTACCTGTGTATCTCCTGCCCTTAAGTCAGGAGTACCTAGACGGAACATTAAACTAGTGTATGCTTCAATATTTTATCTATGCTTTCAAATTTGATACTGAAAAACATTATTTTCGGATTCTTCGGTTGAATGTTGAATGGCACAGGACATATGAAGCCTGTGTGTTCCTCTGATACTGACACTCTTATGGTTAGTGTGAGATTGTGAGGTACATTACATTGGTCAGGTGGAGCTGCACTGACTGAACTGCTCAGAGCTCATAATGAAAGCTTTAAAACAGATTTCATTGGGAATACTGAAGAAATCTGGTCCCATTTTTTGCATAATACATCCTTTGTATCCAATAGAATAGAAAGAAATAAATGCACTATACAAAGTAATACAACTTTATGTGAAAAGAGACAACCTTTTAGACTCAACACTACAACAAGGCTAACATATAAGAGCGTGATAATTAAAAGTCAAAATTGTTTAAAGGTTGAAAGCGCAGGATTCAGACTGATATGCGTTTCCCTCTTCAAATAAGTGACAAAAGCTTTACGTTCAAAGTGATGCATTAAAGCTGGAGTACCTTATTTTCAAACCCTGAAAAGAGGAAGCAGGTTTTTAAACACATGAAAGAATTTTAGAGCAACGCACAGTCAAGCTAAAACATAGTATAGACTAACAAATGGACTCTTTATTGTGGGTTTGTGCTGGATAATGTGTTTTACAATTAGATGCAAACTGTTAAGTGGTGCTTTTACAACATAAGCCTACTATTACTTTTGGAAAGAAACCATTAAACTGCTCTTTACCTGAGAATAGTCAGGTTTTTACTCCTGTTTCTATTGCATATTTTTTACTCATACTGATTTCATTTTAGGATGCATTTTGCGTTTATTGAAAAGATTTTAATTATATAAAAAATACAATAAATTACTCTGAGTTTTTCTCCTCCTCAACCTTCATCCCTCAGTCCAAATACTCCTCCCCGCCGCTCGCCATGGCTCCTCCTCGTCCAATCAGGAGCCAGCCTGATCAATTCTCATCATCCTCTCATCTTTCCCTTCACTCTCTTCATTTTCCACACCTGCGCTGTCCAATCCCCGGGGGAAGACATCTTCTATACGTCATCTAACTGTCCACGCCCTTCAGTGCAATATTTTCTGCTTGGGTCTGCGCTCCAAAGCTAATGCATTCCATAAAGCTACGAATACTTTTTCTTTGTCTATCTGAGTGTCTCCAGGTTGAAATGTATTCGCCAATTCCTAAAATCACTATCATTTAAGATCAAAATATCACCTCTGCTAATTCTGGGAAACTAGTTTAGAAAGGCAAATTGATGTTAAAATCTCATTTAAAGAGCTCATAAAGTGCATTACAGTGGCAATCAAGTTTACAAGCCACACGAGAGAGATGCATTAAACCTCGACAAGGTGAACACAGAGTGGATTAGAGCAGCTGCCTCTTCCTCCTACTCCAGGTTTAAACCAGATGTGCTGGAGCTGCATACAGAATAAATGGATGTTTAATCAAATGGAGAGGGTTTTATTGCAGAGATGCAGATCTGCGTTTTAGAGAGGTGCCCTGGCATCTCTTGTCTCGGTGACACATGGGAAATAGAGCTCGGTGTTCATCTATTAACATCATTTAGCGCAAAATCAAACTCACTCGTCTCTTTAGATTAGCAATGTTAAGTGTTGACAAAGCAGTGACTGAAAAGGGGTGCGTTTTTTGTTTGCACATGTTTACAGCTCTTTAAATTATGTTTAAATTGGTTATTTTGTTATGTGGAGGCCCCTGGACAGAGCCAAGACGGTCTGGGTCTCTGGGTTGGATTGGGAACCCCTCAGGATGAGTGTGAGGAGGTGTGGGTTGTAGAAAATGGATGAAGATGGGAAGAAAATGGATGGATGAGTGTACGAATTATCTTAAATGTGCCTTGCTCATTTTTGCTGCAGATGCTGTTTGTCATTTCATTATTTTTCACTTAAGCTCAAATGTTTTTGATATACATGGTCATGCTTTTTCTGTTAATTATGCTCATTGGAAATCATGAAGCTAAGAACTGGGCCAAGCCTACACGTTACATAAGAAAAATCCTATCTTGAGTCAGTAATGCATGCATGAAATTTTGATCTAATGACCACAGATCTAGAAACACCAAAGTATTTAACTTTACTCACTGTTATGACATAAATTATTATTAATAAAAAGAAATGTACCAAACCTCCTGACGCTGCAGTGTAGAAGTCTAAACCTGCAGGATCGAAATGCATATTCAGGGAGCAAACATTAAAACTGAGATCTTTCCATCTGTTCCAATATCTAAGGCTGATCTTCACTGCTTAATAAGAACATGTGTCAGTCCAGTACTATGAATAATGTATATAAGGACACTGTGTGCATGCTCAAACAGAAACCATTTACATTTCACCCACTTGACCAATGCACTCACTCTGTGCTGCAAGAAAACACTGCACTCTTATCATTTGATTGGATATCTCATTCTTGATTTTATATTTCCTCGATGCTGTTTCCATGTGCTGATTAAACAAGATAACAACATTCTCGAGAAACTATTTGACTTGAGTGTGGTATTTGACTTGAGTGTGAAGAAAAGGGAATTTCTGTGCATAGCATGTTGTTCTTAGACCTCAGCTATATATATGTTTATGTGTGCAATTTAATTAATACGAGTGGAGGTGAACTGTGCCACTCATGCATGCAGCTTGTCCCCATGGAGATGCTATTAGTTTGCCTGGTATGTTCCTCACTGTGGCATTAAAGCAAGCCGAGTTACAGGACAGAACTGTGGAGAGACAATCCCGCTCACAGTGGGTAAAAATGCCTAATTTTCAAGGTATGTCTTTGACCTATAATAACACTTGTTAAATAAAAATAGGTATTTGCTTAATGTAATACTGTGAAAATACCAGACAAAACCATAACTCAACAGAGATAAGTTTGTAGTGGACCCTCAGCCGGACCCACATTGCAAGTTTAATTTTTTAAGGAATTTCTTTATAAATAATGATTTTTTTGGTGCTGTTCATAACCTAGAAATGCAACTCAAAACCACAACTTGAATCTGTCTTTCTTTTAGTAATTTTGTAAACAAATATGACCTTTTTCTGCTGTGAAATCCCCCCGATAAACACCACAAACACAAGAAGCGCATGTCTACTATTCCACAAACTACTGCCATTGGCGATGCCTACAGACGGGGCTTTTCTCTGGAGGGGGCTTCAGGCTGAAGACGGGCTAGAAAGGAGTTATTCACTAAGAGAGAGAAATGCAAATGTGGTTTAAAAGGCAATGCATAAAAGGAAAGGTGAACCCGGAAAGGCCACATTAGTGTTATCTGCAGGTAATTCTTTAAGTGGATTGTGCAAAGTTGTGCAAAGGAAGTTTGACAGTTGCTGCAAAGTTTAATTCAGTTCAAGAATGAAGGCATGGTTTTTAAAGAACATATTGTGCTTGAGCCTGCAATATGGTTATAATCTGGAACACCCGTGGACCTTTATGTTATAATTAATACATTTTCTACTGCAGTATTCATCTAAAAAGACACAACAAGCCCGCTGACTTCCACTTTAGAAAACTTTGTGTGCAGACGTCACTATAAAACAGATTTTTTTTTTCATTTGTACTAAAATGATTACACAGTGCTGCTGAATCCTCCCTGTACCACCCATTAAGCAAAACCGTCGTCGATCGGCAACATGGCATCGAAATAAGTGAATAAAGATTTCTCAAACATGAACAAATCACTCCAAATAAAACTCTGACTAGGTGAACGAAAAGGGGAACGAACTGTAACATGGCGAAAAGCTACGATAGTCAATTTTGTAGAATAGATCTGCTTTAACAGTGGCGCAGTGACCCAGCATCTTCATAATGCTATTTCACCGTTAGAAAACAGTGTATTATTTGTGGTTTTACTGTTGAAAAATGATGAAAAGGTGACTGAGAACTCCAATTTCAAATGCAGGACGGTAGTATTCAGACACATTTTACATTACGTCTCCTTCCCTATCGCTAAAATCACCTTTAAAAACATATTAACCTTGTTTAAGATTGCTAAGCGCACCGATATTCTATCTGCAAATGACCGAACCTGGACATTTCTTTCACAGTACAGCTGCAACGAGCTGAAACCAATCTACATTTATCACTGAAAATATGGAACAGATGGCTCCAAATACAGCAGTGTTTGTAAAGATTTAATTTATTCTTTGGGAGAATTTCTAATACTTTTTGACAATTTTATAGCTGGCTAGGCATCGCAACCAATTAAAAATCTATGAAAACGGTCTATTCAGGAAAAGTTCATCTATAATTATTTTCTGTATCTCTGAGTTAAATAAGGTTTTTCATTTATCATCGACCTTATTTGCTTAATTGTGTTAACTCAGCTATGGATTTTGGTGGATAAATAGCTTAAAGTTGCATTGTGTAACTTTTCTGGTAGATGATTCGTTAAATGTGTTGAGATGTTATAGTTTTGTCGGAAATGTTAGCTTAACTTTCACTTTTTTGTGGAAGAATGAGGCTCTTTGGACAATTTAGCAGCCACAAAACAGGCCCAGGGCAGTTACGGCTACAGTAGTAATGTAGATATATTGTGAGGCAACAAAAAGAACATGTTTTTTATGTTTAAACCCAGTAAACCAATATATCCTATGTAGAGCACATTGACATACGCCAGTAATTTCTCATGGTGGGTCCTTCAGCTGTTTCACTAATAACATTCACAGTGAGGAAGCAGCACTCTGATCACCCAGCCTGAAATGTGCCTTCTGCTTAATCCTCTTTGGACTGACACGGTTCTGATGACTGTACTTATAATACTGCATATGTGTGTGTGTGGGTGTGTGCCTGTGTGGGCTATTGCGAGTCCCATTTTACAGAGGGTTGACTCAGGGATCTGTGGAAATGCTTCTCTGGCACTACAGGAAGTCAGCTCTTTTTGTATTCACTGTATTTTAGTGCTGTGACATCACCTACAGTACAGTTACAGCACGGTAAGGCTCCGTTTAATTCTCTGCAGGGTTTTTCTTCTCACTCTGACGGCGCGTTCACGCTTCACATCTGACCCAGCAAATTTGTGGTCAAACTGGGACTTAACCTAGAATTAAACCAGAACTAGAGGAGGAGCAGTCAGGACTAAACTGGGATCAAACCATGACTGAACCAATAAACACAAATAAACAAAATCTCAATGATAAGTGTTCTAGCTCCATACTTCATACAATATGCACTTACTGTATGTGCATGTGACGGGTTCTTACAATACGTCATACAATAAAGTGTTTTTTTTTTTATTCATAACATAGCCCAACGTGCAATATTTACAATGAGAACAGCCAGGTCCAAAAAAATAAAGTATTTACAGCAAAATTTAGCAGTCAGTATAAGCCAGCACCCACATAGACAGGCCAGACAGACAACTGAATGAGCCACGGCCTCTCCTTATATACCCCTTAGCCCCTCCCCCTGGGCTAACCAATTAACAAACCAAAGGGTTTTCAGGTTGAAACAAAAGCAAAATTATAGTCATGAGCATGAGACCAACTGAAACCCAACATAATAAGAATTACCGTACTTTTCAGGATATAAAGCACACCGGATTATAAGGCGCAGTATCAAATAATATGTCAGTTGTGTCATTGTCCACACATAAGGAGCATCAGATTATAAGGCACAATAAGAGAAACAAAACGCGTGTCGGATAAATCGAACTTTATTCAGGTCATTTACAATAACTCTCAGTTGTAGCTAACACAAAAATACAAGTTTAACAGTTGGTGATTTGGGCATCAAACATGCCCGGATCCTCTCAACATTGTTCAGTTTTAACACTAAAATACAAAACCTGAAATCTGCATGGTGCATGTCTCTTAACAGGTGCATTTTGGGTCCTTGTACAGCACACGGCAGAACTACCGGTATGTTGCACAGTCGCCCTATATGTCGCCAACATATTACTCCTCCTGACTCGCCCACTAATACCTTATTAGACTAATGTGGACAACATCAAATCGGTTGGAGGTTAAACACAACCAAAGGTCATACATAAGGCCACTGGATTATAAGGCCACTGTGGATTTTGGAGAAAATGGAATGATTCTAGATGCGCATTATAGTCCGAAAAATGCGGTACTTAAATAACCCCCTAATCATATGTTTACCATCCATTTAACTAAGAAACTAAAAAAAACTAAATAAACACACAAATTAACAGTAATAGTTTAGTCCTGAAGTGGTAGTTTTCAAATCTACTTTTTACCTTTTTGTTTTGCAGATACTGGCAATTACAAAACTGAAATGATCCAAATGTTTCTAGTGAAGGTGTATGAAGTTTAAAAACACATTGGAGCACTTCCTGTATCACCACGTGACATCACAAGGTGGAACAAAGCGTTTTGAGCTTTGTGAAAGACGTGTGAATGAAATAAAACAAAGCCCTCACTACTGAGCCCTTAATAAACTTTTTTATAAATGATTTGATGATTATGAAGTCTTTTTCTGTCTTTATTGAGGCTTATGAAGATGTTGTTATTATGAAGTGGAACTGTAATAGTAATTTCAACATTTACTGTCGAAAAGAAGAACTTTAACAGGAATTTAGAGCAGAGATAGAAGCCGCTGACCCTTTTCAATAACTTCCAACATATTTGACATTGAACTCTCAGTGAAAAGAGCAAGCACCACATAAACTTGAGTTTTCTGTACCGCAGCCATTTAAAAATCCAGTCAGATTTAATATTGTTCAAGTGTAGCTTCATTTGATGGACAGTATTTCAGCCCAGAGAGTGTTGGCAATTTGACAAAGAATGTGAAGGATTTTAAGATCAAATATGTGGGAGGAAATATTGGCTTATAACTTTTGAACTCATTTGACTTTGGACTGCAGGGTTTTTCAGTTATAAGTTTGGCTTTGTCGGGGCCCCGCGCTGCCTTGGCGGAGTTAAGAAAATGCAGCGCTACTTTTGTGTTCAATATATCTGAGGTGAACCGAGCGCCTTTCAAAATATGTTTCTCATTTCAATTATTGTGAAGATTTCAAAACTCCAATATGTTTCACTATTTTAAGGGCGACCAGGAGTATTTATTTTAGCTGTTTTTTCCGTGTTCTACCCTCCCCTTTTGTTCTTATTGTTTTCCTCCCCGCTGTCTTCGGTGAATGGCGTCCTCTTGCAAAAAGTGGGAAGTTTTTGTGAATACTGCTTGTGTTTCTGAAATGCAATGCTTAACTATTCAGAAGTAATTGATTTTTTCTCTTTTTTTGTCCAGACTTTTTCTCAAAGTAATGTTGAGAAGGCTCTTTATGGATTAGCACGAATTCAAACTTGTAAATGTTTGTCTTTATTTGTTATATTTTGCTTAAATGTTTTTCCGGTTGAGTAAAATCATGCATCGTTTTCTTTGGCGACTCGTTAAAGATTTGTTTTTTTTATGTTTTTTATTATTATTTAATGTATTTCTTCATAAAATGGAAATATAGGAACAAAGAAATAAGCATTTCAGCCTGAAATGAAAAACAATAGCCCCTGCCATTTCTGTTTTGCTTCACATCAATTCAATTATATTTCTCTAAATTATATTTCTGTACGACAATAATGCTTCACACGGCTTCAAAAATGATTCACCGAGAGAAAATGAAATAAAGCATCTGTCAGTTAAAGAGGCATTGTCTAAATTTTCTGGTGGACGGTTTGTTTTTCGAGGTTTTTTTGAGCCATAAATCCACCTTTAATAGAATAAATTGTAAAGTTGAGCTGTTTAACGTCGTTGGGTTCTCGAAGTTTGTATAAGACATTCATTTTCGACCAGTCTGCCTTAAATGGTTGCCAAGTGAGTCGAAAAAAATCTCCAATTTGAGTTTTACAAAGTTATTTAATGTATTCACTGGCGTTTTTTGGAGAGACGAACCTCTGAACCAAAGAAGACGTAGATTCCATAGCGCCAGACGCGGTAATAGACGTGATTTCCCACCACTTTTTAACAGCGAAAGTGCGGCGTGACCATAGACTGTATAAATAAATGAACTAAGAGAATGCGAGGTTGCCCACAGCGTGCAAAATAGAATCACCGGGATAATGTAGAGCAGTTTATTTGGAGCATTTTTAAACCGAAATGACGAGGCTCGCAGCGGTGGACAACTTTTCGATGCAAAGTTGGCGACGAAGAGCGGCGATGAGATCCGTCTGGAGTCGTTTTTTTTATATTTCCATCACGACCAGAGGAGCTATCTGCCGCCGCCTTCCCCCGTCAACCACTTTGATCCTCTCCCTGATAAACCCATGTCTTTCTGTAACAGCGCAGACGACGCTGCCTTTAAGATATTTATAGCACCCGATTGCAACGACCGCCGCCTCAAAAGGACTTTACGAGACATCCTCAGCGTCCTTAAACTACTGTTGTACAAGCAAAGTCCAAAAAACACCAGAATAAAAGAAGGTTATCGTCCTCTCGCTGCAAAGATTGAGCAGGATACTTTCTTTTGTGGATATTCTCAGGCAACGCACTTCAGCACATTGCCTGAAGTGATTGAAGGTTGTTGGTGCCAATTACAACCACTGACGGAATGAACGATCTAGTACTTTGAGAGACTTTGACAAACTTTTGCGAGCCTTTACCACAGTTTAATTTCTCTACTCTGGTAAATGCATGTTTTAAAATTTCCATTTTTATGACCCACTGCAGTTGCTCAATATAATTTTGCTCGTCATGACCAAGAAGACTCCACAACTAGTCCAGGTTTAGGTTCTACTCTGTGAGAGAAAGAGAATATTCGTACTTTGCAGTTGATTTCATTAGCATTATGTTGATGCTAACTGTAGGCTCTGCTCTGTTTGAGGCTTTATAGACCTTTATCTGTGCTTTTTAAAACACAGTCTGACCGTAAATAACTGACTTAGCTGGAACTACAACAAAGGAGCTGATCAAAGCTGTCAGACATATTTCTCAGACATAAAATTAGCCAATATTTTTTCAGTTAGTCACTCTCACCTTATTTATTATAAAAGAAAAATGAAAAACTCCTAAAGAAGACTATGAACATTCTTAAACTATGTTATTTACAAACCACTGTGTTTTTTCTTGAGTTTCAGACCGTCTAAACATTTTTTGACAGCGTTTGCTAATATGTGTGCATTGTGTCACCATTAGAGATACACTATATTACCAAAAGTACTCGCTGACCTGCCTTTACTCATACTATGAACTGAAGTGCCGTCCCATTCCTAACCCATAGAGTTCAATATGATGTGGGTCCACCTTTTGCAGCTATTACAGCTTCAACTCTTCTGGAAAGACTGTCCACAAGGTTGAGGAGAGTGTTTATAGGAATTTTTGACCATTCTTTTATATTTATACACCTGATTCTGATCATTTGAATGGGTGAGCGAATACTTTTGGTAATATAAAGTACATGTAGTGTGCGATATCACTGCAAAGTATCAATGGGCAATGCTTAGTGTATACAAAGTAAATAAACCATGATTGTGTCCATGCATAATTGTACTCTGATTTATGCGCCGCTTTAAAATCTGATGTTCACGTCAACATCTGCATAAAGAAATTGTAATCAAGGAATTAGCATATATCCTAACATCTGAAACACGGGATTTGAATAATTGTGGGTGTAGAAAAGAGCATTGTGGATGCCTACTCTAGTCTGTTTCAACTTTAAACCACAGGCTTTATGTAAATGTACTATTGTCTGTTTAGCATTCTGTGAAACTGTGCATACATCAAACGCAAATGAAGGAGGAACAGGGAGATGTATATGATCTGATTGTGAAATGAATTCTCATATTTTGTGCTTTAAATCGATATATGAATAACTCAGTGGCCTATGGTTAAAGGCAGTGCACTTCAACCAAAAGATTTATGTTTGACAATCCATTAGTCACAACGCAAATAAGTGTGTTTGTTTATCATGTCGGAAACCACAGTGTAATGCAAATCCAAGCCAGGTTTATGCATCTGTAACTGTATTAAATCTGTGCAGTCAAATAGTGATTTAAGCCATTCTGAATAGGATTTTACAGACTAGTTTACTGAGCGTAGTGTTCTTGAACCTGTCACCTGCTCATAGTGGAATTTTTAGCAATATTAAAAGTGAAAGGAGCTGTTAACTTACTACTTCATGATATCAGAAGGTGGAACAGAGCATTTTGAGTTTGAGCTTTGGAGATGTAGACAGACAAATTAAGGGTTATCCAAACAAGTGCAAATAAAACAAAACACAACTCCAGGTATGTTTTTGACGAGAGAACGGCATTATAACATGGCTTAAAGTTGCAAAATATACAATCCACAATCTGAAATTGTTGCTCTAATAATGAAGGATTTACATTATGGTTTTTGTCCTCATAACAGAAGCTAGTTCCCATATTTTAATCCTCACAATGTGACAAGTTCCCGTTCACAAAACTAATTGCACACACGACAGGCATTTTTCTAAACTTACTGTTCCATGTAAAACTCATTTGACATTAATTAATCAGATTAGTTTGAATAGTTTTAAGCTTCATTTGAACTTTGACATGTATATTTTCTAAAACTTGTTGCACTTATTGTAATTATTAATCGCATTCTGTATCTATTTTATAAAGCTTTTAAAAATTCAACAAATGACGGACTGCAATTTGTTAGATTTAGCTTTGGCTCTATGTTCCATGAGCTATGCCATTTTAAATAGTCTATTTGCGTCAATCAAAATGCCTCTCCTTAATCTACTTGAACCTTGTAATTTCATGGTTCACCAAATGTGAATTCCTCTGCCGTCCTTTTTGTAATTGGTAGGAAAAAGGTTGTACTTTCCCCAAATCCAATCTCTTTCTGTGATGGCCATTTTGTCTCGCAAGTAAAAACAATCTGACCTTCAGTCACGTCTTTTGCTTCCCTCGTGCTTTGCTTTTGTGCAGTGTCCTTGTTTATTCCACCACATAAATTGCTGTTCCTTGTTAAAAGTGTGCCGTTATTAGTAAGTGCAGCAGAGGTGAGCTCTGACTGTGATGCTCCACTCTTTAAAATCTCTGAAAGACGTGCATTTCCCCTGTGGCCATCTGTCTTTATGTTAATTGTTTCACAGAGTAACATATTTTCAGCCTCAGCAGAGGTTTTAGATGGGAATTCATGGTGATTGATGTTTCTAAATGTCCATCTGCTGCTTGATTTTGCTTCTGTCAGTCTTCCCCAGGGCAGCTGTGACTACAGTAGTGGCTTATCAACACTGAGAGTGTGTGAATACTGCAGTGAAAAGCACTGTGTGTGTTTTGAGACGGGTTATATAAATCAAATGATATCAAATACCATGTAGAGTTTTGAATCTTAGACTTTGTAGCTGGACACACCTTCTTCACCCGTAATGGTGCTATTGGTCATATCTATATACAATCACAAAGTTTCAGCGTAACTGTTAAGAATGCACCTTTTCAGTGGAGTAGAACCTGCACAGATGCAACTATATAAAGCATATTGTGATGTGTGTTCCACATATGTGTCTCTGTCATTTCAGATCCACTGTTTAATGTGTCACTGGGCAAATTGACTTCATTCTTTCATTACGTAGCGTTGCTTATTTCTCAGTCTATTTTTAATCACTGCCTGACAGGTACTTTTCAAATCAAGTTTGATGCACGTGGGAACAATCAGATGCAATTATGAAAAATGACTTTCAAATGACATTTAATCTGTTTGGAAGAAAGTGGGACGTTTCAGATTCTGACAGCAGTAAATTAGCATTGACTGATGAAAGCACAGTGCTGCTAAAGTTGGGAGAGTTTCTCAGATACTAAACACTGTCAGTGATTTGTGTTTAGGTTATTAGTCTGACTAAATCATGAGTGATGTTTAATAAATACTTGATTTGACAGCTGCTTGTCACTTCATAAAACCACAAATTAATTCATTACAAATATCAAGATTCAAGTCAATCATTACAGCTCCAGAATAAATCTGTAATGTATAAATGACACGCCCATACGTCTGAATGAGCTGTGCTACATTTAATAGGATAGTAGATCCACAACAATTTGGCATCCATAATTAGAAAAATAAAAATAAGCATAAAACACATAGCAACTTAATGGTTTTACTTTCCATGATTTTACTTTTTACTTACTTTTTATTCATTTTTACCATCTGAAATGTAATGAAATCTTACTCAGTGTGCAGGAGACAGATGCAACTTCAGCGGCTCACAAACAATTAAATAAAGGCCATGTTGAGACATATTTGATGAAGTAATTTGTTAATTTACCAAGCCCCATTCTCTGTTAGCATTGTTTTACTTTGTGGAGAGATATGATGTGAATATAAAGTAATCAGACTTTTTTTTCTCAGAGTGGATGCCGTTTGAGGACATTTTAAACTGTGAATTGTTCATTGCTATGGTAACAGTCTTGAAACTATGGATTTGTGTTATAAGTGCACTTAGGATGATGTGCTTGACTTTTAATACTCGTTTAGTTGATAACTTTTATATGTCTAATTATGCAACGGATTCAATGAATTGTTATAATTGTCTCTCAAAGTGTTAAGCACAGATCTCCAGTCTCTCTTGTGTCTCCTTCTCCTGCTGCTCCAGGCCAAAGTCCCACCCTCTCCAGAGCCTGTGCTCCCTCTACAGCTACAAACAACTACATGGGATTTCTGTGCACTAGTTTTTTATTTTTTTGTTTTGTTTTTTTGAGATTCATCCATTAGCATTCTCCAGCAGGCTCTGTTGTCTATGAATGCCTCATTTGTTTCATTGCTCACGCTGTTTATTATGCTTTACCAGTTTTACCATTTACATAATATGAGTATCCTGCTGTGTAATGTTCATATTTACCTTCTCATTGACTGGTTAATATGCCTCTGCCCTATTCAAAGTATTTAGCCCTGTGCACAACCCACATTCAATGAAGCAGTAAGAACTGGCACAGAGACATGCTGTTGCAGCCATAGGCCAGATTCTATTCCAAGTCTATTTTTCCTTATGGACCAAGATAATTATGTTAAAGGGGAAGAGGTTTCACACAGCCTAACTGACTTTGTATGAACTTAACTGCTTTAAATGTAGCTTCACCTAAATATTAAGATTGTATTTGATAATTGTCTTTAGAAATCATACTGCTGTTCATGCAGGCCATACAAGGTGTTGAGTGTAGATTACATACAAATAATAACTCTAATATGGCTCTTTAGAAAGTGCATTATGCAACTTCTCTGGTAATGCTGTGTCTGGGATGTTCCACAGTGGTGTTGAAAATATCATAATGTCAAGCAGGTGAGTTTATTATGATGATGATGATGATGATGATGATTATTATTATTATTATTATTATTATTCACTTTGTAACCTCCTCAAAAACCTGCATACTTTATGTAACATAAAGAGTAACCCTTTATTATTAGTATGTCTGCATCTCCAAAGCTCAGAATGCTCTTTTACATGACAGAAGCACAAATGTAAACACGGACTGTATCGGCTAATTTACAGCTAATTTACAGCTAATTTCCATCCGTAGTCCCACAGGTCAGGGATCAACAGGTTGTTGCATGTTTTTGGTTGATGGGGGGGGGAAACCGGAGTACCTGGAGGAAATCCATCCAGACCCATCCAGGAGGAAACAGCCAAGTTCCACATATAAAGGCCCAGGCAACCCAGGAATCGAACCCGTAACCTTCTTGCTGTGAGGCCTGAGTGTTGCCACTCAGCCACCGTGCCCTATTTTATGATGTCATGAAGTGGTAGTTTTCATGTTAACAACTACCTTTTACCTTTTCTTCAGAAGAGATCGGCTGGTCCAGAGATTATCCACATGATTCTTGTGAAGGTGTATAAAGATAAAAACACAATAGAGCCCTCCCTGGTTTACCACACAAGGTAGAACTGTGTTTTCTGTCTGAGTAAAGAACTCTAAATATGATGAATGAAACAAAACACAATTACAGATATGTTTTTGATCAGAAAACAACACTACAGCAATAAACAAAAAAACAAAACAAAAATAGGACAAATAAACTTAATGTTGAGCTTCCATCAGAAAATTCCCATAGTGCATCTTTGACCTGTAATGAGATCCCTAAGTGAAGTACCGGACAGCTTTAAACAAGCTATTTCTATTTTTGTTTCCAAATTACTTTCCAGTCCATAATGTATTCCACTACATGCTCAATCCTGATTATTGGCTATTTATAATCCCATCTGTGCACTCACAAACAGTCAGTATCTCCTCTTCCATCTCCTCCGGCAGCATCATGAAAATCAATAGGCTACAACTCCACAACTGTAATTATATGAGGGCTTAATGCAACGGTGAGATAAAGTGTCTGATTTTCGGGGCCTGTAATAAACAATGTTGACAGGCTGTAAACCAAGTCCGACACTTTTGAAATCAATAGGGCAGCGTTATAAAGGCTCCCTGTTTTGATTCATTTACAGTTTTTTTTTTTTTCTATTTTTGTCATTTACGGCTGTTGTTTTCGGACTGTGAACACACCACTGATATCGGCTGGATCGAATCTGCAGTGAATCAAAGGATGAGTACATATTGTAAACAGGAAAAGCTAGGATGCCATAATGAGGACAGACTATATTCACTTATATTGTTTAAGACTAACACTTAACACTTGTAGTAGTCTTAATTAAGCATGATCAGAGCACACATTAAGTAGTTACTAAGGCAAACTTATTCTTAAAAGGTTTATGCCTGATTTTCACCCCATGTAGTTCACTAAAATGTACTCGCCTCAGTACAGAGATATACTGTATAAGCAGCTCTTGAGGTCGAAATAAATCAGCTGCGTGCTGTGTGCATCAAATTTGAAAGTATTTTATTATCAGTTAATCAGGAAGTATGTTAGCATGCTGATTAATGAACGCTTGGAATGCATAAGGTAAGTGAGGAATAGCTTCAGACCACTGCAAACTGATTAAAATGAACTTGTTTTGTTTTGCATGGTAAAGTTAGATACAGGGTTCTTAAAAAAACATATTTGTTCATTATGAATTAAGGTTTTGTTCATGCTTTTTAATTTTTAAGGCCTATATAAAGTTTCCCATGTGCTGCTATGGCATACAACTGTGTTTGTATAGTACCACTTTATATTAACCTGTAATAGCCTTAATGCAGCGTGACCAAAGCATAAATTAGTAGAAGTAGTTATAGTAGTAATAAGTAGTCTCTAAACCAGAATATTTATATATATAAGTATTTTAGCAATATATAGTATAATTATAGTATAGTATAGTATAGTATAGTATAAGTGGCTCTTGAGGTCCAATAATTGTGTACTGTGTATGTCTAATTAGAAAGTATTTTATTGTTTGATAATTGGGAAGTGCATGTTAGCATGATAGTTAAAAGTCTTACCAGTCTCCGAAGGTTTTGAAATGCTCGTGAACTATTAATAAATATTATGTTTAAAATGCATTAGGTAAGTGAGGAAAAACTTTGGACCACTGCAAACAGTTTATAATGAACTAGTTTTGCTTTTCACATTTTTAAGATTGTAATGTCAGATACAACGCCTTTAAAAAATATGTGTTCATTAGGAATTAAGCCTTTGTCTAAATAAGGTGCAATTATTATATAGTAGTATCAAGTATATTTCCTATCCACTGTGATCCAAGACAGCCGTACAGTCACGTCAGTATTTTTTTTCCAAGTTGCCTTTCGTCAAAGAATAACATCTTGTTTTGCTTGGTTAAAATCTCAGCGTAGTAGAGATAAGCTTTAGAAAGACTGAGCTGACATGACGGGACGGGGATGTCTTAAAGCTGCTCTTTCTGTGACTGTCAATCACTCGACATATGACACAATGACAGACGACAATGGCTTATTTCAGAGACCTGCCCATCAAATACTCCGTGAACTAGGAAACCACGAGAAGACATGACAGTGGAAGAATCCTTTTACCTCCAAGTTAAATGTTTAAAGTATCACAAATCACATAAAGACTCATTGGGCCCATATCAAGGAAGATTAATTAGCATTGGCAAGAACACACTGAAACCCAAATATACTCTTCTGAAGTGGCTTTTCCCATTTTTATATGTGCAAAAATCTGTTTTGGTCGTAAGCTTTATAAAGAAGTGGACCAAGGTAGTGTGACGTCCTCCAGCATTCAGATCCAGTGAAATTGAAGCTCACAGAGGCTAGCAGTTATCCATATAGTGATCCATATTATGAATAGGAATGTATGGACAAAATAGTGAAATTAAAACACCAGGATTTTCCACTCTCTAGTAAGACAAACCTTTTAAATTCTACAGGACCTGGGGTCCATTACTAGACTGTTTAGGTCCCTCCTCAGCATGGAACCTACGCCTTGGACTTTTTGGCCTGGCCTGGCAAAAGGACACTTTGTAGATCATTATTTATTTATTTATTTTTTAGATTTTTTATTTATTTTTTATTTTTCTTTTCGTTTCTTATACAATTTTAGTATATTTCTGTATCTTTTTTTTTTATTATTATTTTTTTTTCACTTTTATTTTGGGTATATATATTTTTTTTGTTTACTTACTTCTTTACTTATTATTTTCTTTTTCTAACGTACTATTCAACTATTATATTTACTTACTTGAAAAATTGCACTGACTTTTATATTGTATTCTTGCTCTGCTTTGCAAAAAATATTCAATAAAAATAATTATTAAAAAAAACAAAAAGACACCAGGATTATGTGGAGTGGTTTAATACAAACATTTTAAGACCAAAATGAGAAGTATGACAGCGGAGAGAAGGGCAACGTTTTTTGTTTTTTTTTCAATACAAAGTGAATTGGAGCTGAAGTCGATGGAGCCAGAAGCACCTCCATGCTCACTTCCTGTTTGGAACGCAACAGCTAGCAGGTTAGCTTTACATAGTCTCTGATTTTGGCCCAATATAGATTGTAAAAGCAAATCTTAGAATCAGAATGAAGCCACTTTGCACAGTTTGCATCTAATGATAACGTGTTTTATCCTCCAAGAACCAGGAAGTGT
>KN500613.1:0-10220 GCA_000787155.1 Scartelaos histophorus | reverse complement strand
ACGCAGACACTAGCATCGAGGTGGGCTGAGTGTCTTGCCCAACGACAGCATTCATCTGTAGGAGCTGGAATCGCAACTCCTTTAAAATGGTTTAGTTGATCTGCCCGCGCTCAACCGGTAACGTTTGCGTCAAGAGCGGGATTCGAACCGACAACCTTCAGATCAGTGAACGAGCACCCCACCGACTGAGTTATGTTTTTATTTCGAGGTGAATTATGTAACTTTTCTGTTGGAGGGCCCATCAAATGCTTTTCTCCATGGAGATGTTATTGCTTTGCCTGGAATGTTCCACTTTATGGCATTAAACCTTTTTATCTTCATGGAGACCAAAACAGACCAAGTTATAGGTTACAACATTTCTCTTGCCCCAGTACAGATATATTATATAAACTGCTCCTCAAGTCAAAATGTCTGCTGTGTACTGTCTGTATTTAATTATAATGTGTCCGATAATCAGGAAGTGGATGCTGGCATTCTAGTTGTTGTAGTTTCTTTATCGTCAAAACCGCGAAACTCCACACTGGCCTCTAAAAGTTTTGGAAAGTGCTCAGAAACTCGTCGCGGTGAATAATTAGGATGCTCCGAATGCGTAAGGCAAGCGGGGAGTAAATTTGGAGCACTGCAAACTGTTTAAAAAGAATTAGTTTTAAGACTTTTAGCGCAGCGCGTTTAAGTTGCAGATGAAGCTTCCCTTAAAAAACCTATAAACTTTTGGCTGGTTTCGTAATTGACTCCTTTTCCGATGAAGCTTGAGGCGTCATCGGCATATTGTGACTCTCCACCGGGACTGTTTACCAGACGGCCCCAATCTCAGCTGACCGGCCTCACGACTCGGCGAGGTCTGCGAGTGTTTCCATGGCAACCGAGTGTAGTATTGAAGAAAGGGAAGCTACAGACGACACAGAAAGATGTATCGTCTCTGTCGCTAACCCTTGGCATTTGCGTTTTTTTCTTCTTCTTTTTTTTTTTTTTTAACTTGCCCATACAGGCTTCCGTATCTTACTAACCTCAGAAGGGACCATCACAGACAGCATTAATTTTCCAAAGTTGTTCGCATGCTATTGATTTATATAAGCAATTTGTGAGACTCTCTAAGCTGTGAGTGTCTTAAAACGGTAAAACAATATTGTCTTCTGTGGAAAGTCGATTCGGAAAGACTAACAACCCAGCCAAAGGACTATAATGAGGCCCTTTAAGACCAGAGCAAACTAAATGTACGGCTAAATTTTAAAGTTAAAGGCACGCGGTGTAACTTTTATGGTGCTGTTTTTGCTTTTCCTGAAATGTTCCACAGACTTAAACTAACTTACCTTGTATTTATTCATCACAGGTTTTTATTTCTCAAAACTACAGCCAAAACATGTGTTATTATTGCGAGCTATTTGCGACTTCTCCACAGATCAGACCTGTAACTTGGCCTGGTCATGTAGCCTGCTCGTCTCCATGGAGATAGATAACCGAAATGCCGCACTGCAGAACTTTTCGGTAATGAAACAACGTGGAGTCAAAGTGGCGGATAATCTAAAAGAAAAGCTACACAGTTTAAATGCCGCACTGTAGAACTTTTCGGTAATAAAACAACGTGGAGTAAAAGAAAAGCTACACAGGGCACATTTAAGCTAACCTCTAGACTTAAAGGTGCATTGTGTAACTTTTTGATACAGAGTGCACCACAGGCTATCGGGCGTGAAATGTTTCGCAGTGTGGCATTAAACATATCTATCTTAGGTTTATTCAAATAAAAAATACAACTTGAAAAACGTGTTCTTACTGTAAGTGTGGTCACCTCTCCTTAGATCTTGCATTTTGTTGACAGCGCCTTGTCTCCATGGAGATAAATTTAATGCTGCACTATGTAACTTTTTGGTTGGGGGTCCATCACCTGCTTGTTTCTATGGGGATGTCATTTCTCTGCCAGGAATGTTCCACAGTGTGACATTAAACAGCTCAAAAATCCCGAGAAAAACAGCATTCTGAATGTGAGCGGGGTCGCCTCTCCACTGATCTGACCTGTAACTTAGATAGAAAACCTTTTTTATTATAACTGCCTTCACCAGACCTGGTTGAGTTCTGGTTTAGTCCTTATTTAGTTCTTACTTAGTCCTGCTTTAGTTCTGTTTTAGTCTTGGTTTTGTTCTGGTTTAGTCCTTTTACCTTTTGGTTGCTTTGTTTGTTGTGTATGGAGGTTAACACTCTGGAGCACCTCCTGTATCACCACATGACATCACAAGGTGTTTCAGAGAAAAAACAAAACACGACCCCAGGTATGTTTGTGATGAGGAGTCAACTCTACAAATTGCAAAAATGTGAGTCCTTTAAAAAGCAAATTTCAAGTAAAAATAAAAGAAAAGAAAATTGTGGTAATTGTATTTTTAGATTTTATTCAGTGTTTCTTTTTTGTTCAGTTGTAGAGAAACTTACAAAACCCTGAACTTTTGGCAATTCATCAGGTCTGAAGGAACAGTCTTTTAGTTTTAGCCCATTATCTTATTTTTAGTGCTGGTTATGTAACTGGAACACAATAGGCCTACTATTTACTGAAGAGCCGCAAAATTGTCATGCTGCAAGTATAATTTAAGAGCATTTGTTTTCCTGCACTGTCATGTGTGAACTGTGGTGAAACACTGCCCCCTAAAGGACGCAGTGTGTGTTACATTTTATTGATGAGGGCTGAAACCAACTATTTTTTAAGTACTTGGCTTGAAAAGAGGTTATAGCTGCTGTATACTGAGACTGAGAAAATATTGTGGCAAGATTAAGTTAGCAAAAATGCATCTGCAAAGGATTATTGATTGAGAATATTAATAAAGTGTAACATTGGTAAAAGAGTTTTGTTTTTTTCAAGCTTAAATAATGAGGCTGTTTTGGATATTTTTTGGCATGTGTTTTAGAGAGTTTAGATGGTTATTAAAAGCAACACATGAGTTTTAATTTGCATTTATTCAAATGAACAGAGAAGAAGAGGAGACAGTGTGAGCACATGTGGGTCATTAACAGTGTTGGAGGTGAGTGCCTGATCAGTCCTCTCCAAGGTCACTGGTGTTGGCCACGTGGACCCTGAAGTCCCCAGCTGCAGAATCCCAGGTTGGTGCATTATGCAGTGCCCCTCCCAGGGAAGAGAAGAAGGTCAGATACTCTGCACCGATGTGTCCCTCATGTGTCCCCAACATGTGGCACTGAGCTGTGGAATAAACCCACACCTCCCTGTGGGCAATGCCAGGGAAATGCATCCTCTCTCAAAAGTTGGGTTCCAGGCTGTGCGTGGAGGTGAGGCAGACTCTAGATAGTACATCTCAAGCCTCTGCACAAGTCTTCTAAGTCCACCCACCTGCAGAGGGCACCACCTTTGTCTGAGAACCATGACCTCAGATTTAGAGGATCTGAGTTTTCTTCCAGCCGCTTCACTCGGCTCAAACTGCCCCAATGCAAGTTACAGGTCCTGAAGAAGTAACCAGAACCACATCATCTGCAAACATCAGAAATCAGATCCTCTCAGTCCCTTTCGGCCCCTGCACCTAGAAATTCTGTCTATAAAATCAATGAACAGAACCGGTGACAAACAACAACCCTGGAGGAGTCTGACACCCACTGGGAACACAGCGCCTGCTCTGGTCATACATAGACCATACAGCCCTAAGCAAAGGGCCCCGGATCCCGTTGAGCCCCCCCACAGGGCACCATCGTTGCCTATATAAATGTATTTAATGAATCTTATGGATGTTAACCTATTTAAATATATGAATTATGAAAAACATAACCTCTTATAATCAAAATCCAGGCTTTGGTAACTAGACTACTTCAGGTTATGGGTTAAATATTGTATAACACTTATGTTGCTTTGCTTTGTGTTTAAAATGACCATAATCCTGAAAACACACCAGCAGAGGGCGCAAGGAGTCCACCACATGAACCCACGCACCTGAGTGTGTGAAGGTCTGCTCTGTTCCTGGTGGATATACTGCGGCCTGTGCTCACTGAGGTTTAAACGGACACTTTTTATTGGTAACGAGAGCGGAAAACGACTGGATTCATGATGCTGAACTTTCATTAAGGCAAAAATGATCTTGGTTTATGGTTGTAGCATTTTGTTTTAGTTCAGTGGCTGCTCTGAAACAACAGCTAGGAGACCCCGCTGTTCCTCAGTGATTGTGATTATGTGTGTGGGGAACGTCAGAGGGGCTAAGACCCACTCGCATTATCCCCCAATGTAAAGATGATCATGAGCTGAAGAGACTGGACTAGAATGTTCTTTACCCCGGTGTGGATTAAAGAAACATGATGTAACCTGAGCTACATCATGAGTTGTTGTTTTGGTTTTGGTTTAGTCCTGGTTTAGTCATGATCTAGTCCTGGTTTAGTCCTGGTTTAGTCCTGGTTTATTCCTGGTTTATTCCTGGTTTAGTCTTGCTTTTGATCTGGTTTAGTTCTGGTTTAGTCCTGGTTTAGTCCTGGTTTAGTCCTGGTTTAGTCCTGGATTAGCCTGGTTTAGTCCTGGTTTGGTCCTGGTTTAGTCCTGGTTTAGTCCTGGTTTGGTCCTGATTTAGTCCTGGTTTAGTCCTGGTTTAGTCTTACTTTTGATCTGGTTTAGTCCTGGTTTGGTCCTTGTTTAGTCCTGGTTTAGTCCTTGTTTTGTCCTGGTTTAGTCCTGGTTTAGTCTTAGTTTTGATCTGGTTTAGTCCTGGTTTATTACTGATTTTGTCCTGGTTTAGTCCTGGCTTAGTCCTGGTTTAATCTTGCTTTTGATCTGGTTTAGTCCTGGCTTAGTCCTGGTTTAGTTTTGCTTTTGATCTGGTTTAGTCCAGGTTTAGTTCTGGTTTAGGCCTGGTTTAGATCTAGTTAAGTCCCGATTTAGTCCTGTTTGTCTTGGTTTTTTCTGGTTTTGTCATGGTTTAGCCCTGGTTTAGTTTTGATTTATTCCTTTTTAGTTCTGGTTTAGTTCTGATTTCGTTCTGGTTTAGATCTGGTTTAGTTCTGTTTTAGTCTTTGTTTTGTTTTGGTTCCGTCCTGGTTTTGTCATGGTTTAGTTCTGGTTTAGTTCTGGTTTAGTCCTAGTTTAGTCCTGTTTAGTCTTGGTTTAGTTCTGGTTTATTTAGTTCAGGTTTAGTCCTGGTTTAGTTTTGGTTTAGTTCTTTTTTAATTTCCTTTTTAATGTATCCCAATTCCCATACCATATACCATAGACTCGAGTCACTGTTGGAACTGAGATGACGTGATACATTTTACTGGAACAAACTAGAACATGTCCCTCCTCAAGCCTCTTTCTGTGATTCTGTCTTTCTCATCAAGGACTATTTATATATTTGTTTAAAAATGTAGTCCTGGTTTAGTCCTGGTTTAGTCCTGGTTTAGTCTTGGTTTATATGTGATTTAGTCTTGGTTTAGTTCTTGTTTAGTCCTGGTTTAGTTTTGGTTTAGTTTTGGTTTAGTTCTTTTTTTTTCTTCTTCTTTTTAATGTATCCCTGTTCCCATACCATATACACAGGTCTGGACTTACAGATCGTGACCTGGACTCGAGTCTGTCACGTCATCTCAGTTCCAACAGTGACTCGAGTCTGCCTTTCCAACAGTGACATTCTGCCTTAGTCCTGGTTTAGTCACGGTTTAGTTCTGGTTTAGTCCTGGTTTAGTCACGGTTTAGTTCTGGTTTAGTCCTGGTTTAGTCACGGTTTAGTTCTGGTTTAGTCCTGGTTTAGTCACGGTTTAGTTCTGGTTTAGTCTTGGTTTAGTTTTTGTTTAGTTCTTGTTTAGTCCTGTTTTAGATCTGTTTTAGTTCTGTTTTAGATCTGATTTAATCCTGGTTTAATCCTGGTTTGGTCACACTTTAGTTCTGGTTTAGTTCTGGTTTAGTCCTCGTTTAGTCACGGTTTAGTTTTGGTTTATATCTGGTTAAGTCTTTATTTAGTTCTTGTTTAGTCCTGGTTTAGATCTGGTTTAGTTCTGTTTTAGATCTGATTTAATCCTGGTTTAGTCACAGTTTAGTTCTTGTTTAGTCCTGGTTTAGTTTTGATTTACCCGAGTTTAGTTCTGGTATAGTCCTGGTTTAGTTCTGCTTTAGTTTAGTCCTGGATTAGTTCTGGTATAGTCTTGGTTTAGTTCTAGTTTAGTTTCGGTTTATTCCCAGTTTAGTTCTGGTTTAATCTTGGTTTAGTTCTGTTATATTTCTTATTTAGTTCTTGTTTAGTCCTGTTTTGTTTCTGGTTTAATCCTGGTTTAATTTAGTCCATGTTTAGACCTTGTTTAGTCCTGGTTTAGTTCTGATAGTCCCACACTCTTCTCTGTTAATGCAAATGTTCGGATTACTTATGTATTTGCTTGCACTTGTTTGTATTTCTTATTCTGCGAAGCACTTTGAATGACTTTGTGTAGGAACTGTGCCATAAAAATAAAATAATCCTGCCTTGCAAAATGAAGTTGTAGCAAAGTTAAAAATGTTCTCCCAAACTTTTGTCTTTTGTAATATAATATTTAATGTAAGTAACAACTCCAGGTATGTTTCTGACGAGCAGCAGGATTCTTTAGTCACTGAAACTGGCAACCCAAATGAGAGAGTCATGTGACGCTCATTCTGCTTTCTGATTGGATAGTCGTCTCCAGGAACAAAACACCCAAAGACAACATAGTAAAAGCAATATTGAAATTTGAAATAAGAAATTCTGCCTCCCTTTAAGTTCATCAAGTTTATTTTCCATACACTCCCTTATGTAAATACTTTTCTATTCATACTTTTATTTATATACAGTAAAAGCAAAACCAATATTTGAAATTGAAGTTCTACCTTCGTTTAAACTTCCGATATTACACGGAATTGACTTTTGTGAGCTTTACGTCATATTATAATAAAAATACACTTTTGTTTTATTCACACATGTTTAAGTAACTATTATTAGTCTGTCTGCATCTCCAAAGCTGCTCTGTTCCACCTTGTGATGTCATAAAGTGATAGTTTTTGAGTTAATATCTAACTTTCACCTTTAGTTCAGTAGAGATTGGCAATTCAAGGGCTGAAATCAACCGAATGATTCTAGAGAAAGTGTCTGGAGCGTTTCTTGTGTTACCATGTGACATCACAAGGTGGAACAGAGTGTTTTCAGTCTGAGACGCAGGGTTTGTGCGTTAAACGTGTGTGAATGAAACAAAACACAACTCCAGGTCTGTTTGTGTTGAGGAAACATTAGAACACAGATCAGAAAATAACGTGTCATCGGCCCTTGAAGGTGCCCTGTGTAACTTTTCCTGTGGAGTGGAGGGTCTGTCAAATGCTTTTCTCTATGCTACTGCTGTGTCTGGAATGTTTCACAGTATGGCATTAAAACTTTCTATCCTCATGGAGACTAAACCCATTTACAGGTCAGATCTGTGGAGAGGCCAAACTGCTCACAGTCAGAATATTGATTTTCAAGGTATTTTGGGGCTATAAAACCACCTGTAATTGGATAAATGTAAAGTAGCGCTGTTTAATGTCACACTGTGGAACATTCCAGACAGAGTGCACCTTTGAAAGTCTGAAGTGGTGGCTCTCTCAGACTGGGCTTCTTGTTTTTCTTGCAAAGGCTGCTCACCTGAGAGTGCGAGGGCAGATGTAAATGGAGAATAAACAGAGCAAACTGAGAGGAGGAGGCTCATTTGACTTTGGGACATTTTTTATTTTTATAACACAAGGTGTTTGTGAAAAGAAAGACGCACAGCCAAATCAGCAGGGCAGGGCATTTCGTAATCACAAGTGATCTGGAGTTTTCGTCTTCACACAGGACACTGTACTTAACAAGTATTGTAGACTTTTTGTTTTTCATGAATATGGCCCTTATGATGCTATGTTCTGATCTATGTGATAATGTTTCCTCCTCACACGCAGACCTGGAGTTGTGGTTAAAAAGAGGCAGATGAGTGCTTCAGTGGCTCAGTCACAGTCAGCTGCACAAGGTGAAAGGCTGTTAGCTGTTAGCACTGCATGACATCACAAGGTGGGACAGGGGGGGTCCTGAGTGCTCCCCTCACCACAGGCACCACTGAGGCCTTCACCTTCCTGGTCTTCTCCAGTTCTTCCTGGAGCCTAATATTTCTCTAGTTTCTTTTTTCCTGATCTTACATAAAACTATATTTTTAAAAGGAAATGTCAGGCTTGTGAAACATACTGTATGTTCACTTCTAGGCTCTCAGTACGTGGTTGGACCTTGTTTGGCATGAATTACTGCATCAGTGCTCCGTGGCATGGAGGAGGGTCCACATGTCTGGCAAAATGTACTTTCTTTGGACCATTCATGTATCTTAATAAAGAATGTTCCAAAGTGTGGTTATGGTAACATATCAAATTTAACTGGATTGACATTAAAAAATAATAATAATACAATTAAAAATGTAGAAAAAGGGTGACATAAAATACAGTATTTATCTAGAGTATCTAGGTGTGCAGTGAAGTACTTTAGTGCTTTCTCATTAATATCTATTTTGATTTAAGAGCTTCTCAAAGCTTGAATAAAGCTTCTTTCTTTTCTATTGGGACCTGTTTGAGGAAACCCAGCAGGATTAGCTCTAGTGTTTGCCAACTACTGTTATGTCATAACTTTAGTAAAACAAAATAATACAATACAGAAAACATGCAATGATTTAAATAAATAAATAATCTGAATCTTTTTGCTGCTGTGACAGAACTCTGGCTACCAGATGATTGAACAGGAAGATTGGACAGTATTTTATCCCTTTCCAAACAAGAGCGAGCTGGGCTTTTACACTCAGCTCTGAACAGATGGGGCAGGGAAATCCTCCATGTGGTGAGGTTCAGGCCTGACACTGGCCTGTTAGCATGAGACTAAGCTGCCTTTAGCCACTGAGGACTCTGCACTCACCCCCATGTCCTTCAGCAGCAGCACAGGAGAATAGAGCTGTTTCCACACAGCACCACTGCTGAGGACAGTCTACACAGTCTGGCCTTGTGAGTGTGTGGGGTGGGACTGCACCTATAGGCTCTACACACTCACTATCAGCGCTGTGTAAAGTGGATCATGTATATCTTTTTTCTTCTGCTTATCCGGGGCCGGGTCGCGGGGAATAAGCAGGGACTGCCAGACTTCCTTCACCCCAGACACTTCCAGCTCCTCCAGGAGGACCCCCAGGTCAGCCGAGAGACACAGACCTTCCAGTGGGTCCTGGGTCTTCCCAGGGGCCTCTTTCTGGTGGGACACCTCCCGAAGGAGGAAGATTTCATCTTTTAAAAAGATGTTAAAAAATGAAATTGAAATAAAAATATATATACCTATTGCCATGACAGTGACAATAAACACAAACTCCAGGGACAATAGACATAACCTGCTGATGGTTTATGTAATAAATACACTAAAGCTGCTCTCTTGATTATGACCTCAGACTGCAGTGGATGACATGGACGTGTGTTGTGTATTTTTCTTCTGTTTGTCCACAGTGTTCATGATGCACATCCATGTCATGGTCCAAATGCAGGAATAGGATTTTTTAACTGTCAGAATAGCTAAATAAAACTGCAGTAGATACAGAGAGACAAAATATTCCAATGTAAGTCAATGGGAGCCATAGTTGGCAGTCAGTAGTGATAAACTCCTCTGATACTTTCATCACCACCTTTTTTTTTTTTTTTAAATTGATTTATTTTGTAGGTTTGTTGTCAGGAGCTAAATGACTAAATTAATGTTTTAAGTACTGATTGGATTCAGACAGCATGAACAGAATTTGATCTAAACTTTTCTAATGATCCTGGTTCCAAGTGTCCCATTGTGTTTTCCTGCTACTGTAGAGTTAGATTCAGAGTGAGGAGTTCACATTGGAGGAGCTCGGACTAAGCTTTTTCACACAGAGTATATCATTTCTGAAACACTGGCCAGTGTTTTTTCTATTCTGCATTATCCTTTGGAGGTCCAGGAAGTGCTCCTTTTGAAACTTTTTTATACTGGCCAATGTTTGTCAAGGCAGTGACGTGAAAACCATTTCAGGACACTTCATCCTGAAGCTCACTGAGAGAAGGTCAAGAGTTTGCAGCTCGGTCAACAAAGCAAAGGGTGTCTCTTCAGAAATCTGAATACATATTGAATATTTTTCTTATTACATAATTCCATATATCTTGTTTCATATGTTTGATGTCTTCTGTGTGTATTTATAAAATAGAAAGTAGTAAACTCAAAGAAAAAAACACTGAATGTGAGGGTTTTTTTGTTCTTTTAACTGTCTATTATTATTACTAGTATTATTATTAT
>KN500612.1:34414-52544 GCA_000787155.1 Scartelaos histophorus | reverse complement strand
TTTTTTTATTATTATTTTTTTTATTCCTATAAATATCACATTATAACATGAACCCTTTCATGTTATTATGTGATAATGAGCCGAAATGGTTTTTGGGGAGTGAGAGCAATACACCACCATTTGTTTTTTTTGTTTTTTTTTTGTTTTTTTTTTACTTTGCAGTAGTAGTAGTAGAGTTCTTCCTCACTTCAGAACATCCTAACTATTCACCACAGTGAATTTCTCACCTCAGACTCCAGAGCAGTTTTGCGTTCATGTCTGGTTTATGGCCGGTTTAGACCTGGTTTAGACCGTTTGGACCTCCGGTTTAGACCTGGTTTAGACCTGGTTTGGACCTAGTTTAGACTAGGTTTAGACCTGGTTTGGACCTAGTTTAGACCAGGTTTAGACCTGGTTTGGACCAGGTTTAGACCTGGTTTAGACCTGGTTTACGTCTGATTTAATTCTGGTTTAGGCCTGGTTTATACCTGGTTTAAACTTGATCTAGTCCTGGTCCAGCCTTAGTTCAGTCCTGGTTCAGTCCTGGTCCAGCCCTGGTTTAGTACTGGTTTAGCCCTGGTTTGATGAGCAGCCTGTGGCTCCAGATCTCCAGAAGATCACCGCCAACATGTTCACCTCTAAACCAGAGATCAGAGCTTCTCCATGACCCAGCTCCACCACCTCACAGCCCATTTTAACCAACAGGAGGCGCTTTGTCTGCACACAGGAGAGCAGCAGAGGAGGAGGAGCAGAGGAAAAGAGGAGGAGGAGCAGAGGAGAAAAGGAGGAGGGGCAGAGGAGGACAATACAAGGAGCATAGGAGGAGAAGAGGAGAGGAGGAGCTGGGGCAGAGGGGGAGGATCAGAAGAGGTGAGCTAATGTCAACATTATATTTATTTAATTTCATGTAACGTTCAACACTGATGACCTTGGTTGGATGGCCTCTGAAACACAGAGAGAAAAAAGGGAAAATCAATGGACCTACATAAATAAATACATTTGTTTTGTTGATTATTTTTTTTATATTGAAGAAAGAAACAAACAACAAAATTATTATGTACAACTAGATTTGTCCCATTCTACTGATATTTTTTCCATTGAGAACATTATTGGAAAGCTTTTAGCAGGAAGTCTCTGATTTATTTGATTACCTTGAAGCATTACAATGCACTTTTACATTTTATTCTATATTCAGCCCACATTAAGGTTTAGAGATCCAGAGGGGAATAACAGGAGCTCATTGTTATTATTTGACACACTTTAAAGCTACACTATGTAAGTTTTCTGGTGCAGGCTTGACTTCAGGTAAATGTTATTTCTTCGCCTGAAATATTCCACGGTATGGTATTAAACACATGTATCTCCAATATCACCTGAGACAAGCAGATCATGTTAACTTACAGGTCAGATCTGAGGAGGGGCAAGCCCGCTGACAGTGAGAAAGTACGTTTTTCTTGGTGTTTTTGAGAATATTGATGATTGAATAGACAAGTTTAATCCCACACTGTGCATCATTCCAGGCAAAGCACTAACATGTCAATGAAAAGAAGCAGGTGACTGATCCCACCTCCACAAAAGTTACGTAGTGAACCTTTAAATTAGTGAAGTCACGGTGAATCCTGTCCCCCACTGCTGACTGTACCACCTCTGTGCTTTGTTTCTCCTGGTTTGAAATATTATTAATAAATACGGAAGTATGAAAGGCGTTAGTGTAGTCGGTTGCTCTTGTGACTTCCTGGCTCACAGCAGTTTCCAAACTCAATTTTTCACATCTTATCATGGGATTTTACCCAGTTTAGAAGTGCAGCTTATGCAGTTCAAAGGACACAAGTAAGGGATTTGTTGGATTTTGTGAGATGAGCTGTTTGTTTTTTCCCCATGTCCATGGAGACCGTAGAAGCGAGCTAAGGAGCTGGCTAAGAACATTTGAGATTCTGCACTTTGGCTTTTTTCTCTCCACAACCAGCCATGACACAGGGTTGCATTTTTTTAAGTTTTGTTACTTACATCCATTTTGCCATTTTAATCAATTAGCTAATTATTTCTACTTTAATAAATTATGTACATTCCCTTTAGTCCTGGAGATGTATAGGCCTGTCTCTCTCTGATCTTTTTGTCTGCTTAATTCTGTATTCCTCCGCACAGCGCTAATTTAATTGAATCCAATTTGATGCAAAAGAATAGCTAACCTCTTGATTTCTTATCACAGTGCGGCGACGCTGAGAAATTGCTTCCTCCTTCCACTCTGTTCCTAATCTTCCATTTCTTGTTGTTTAAAAGCCTGAGGGAACGAAGAAGTATGAAACACAATCCTTTTATCTGCCATTGCTACTTGAAAACTAGACAATGTTTAGTGGCCCGACTCAATTCTTTTATGAAACAGTTTTTCAAAGGGCAAAAGCAATATTTCACATTCGTAACCAGGTTAAAGTGGTTGGCCCACAGTGGCATTTTCCATAACAATATTACATAGGATTAATGCACATGGTGATCTCATATCATGTCCAATATACCATAGGAAGCAGCAAACAGTATTATTCTAACTAATTCATTTTATCAGCTTTGTTTTGGAAAAAAAAAAAATGTTTTTCTAGCAAACGATTATATACTCTATAACGATTATATACTCTACACTGATGCAACAAAATAACTCATTTGTACCTTATACTGCTGGAAGTACCTTTACCTTTGTGTTCTTGTGTTACTACAAGTACCTCAATAGTGTATATGTTTGCACTGATACTGTTTAAATACTGTTAATGTAATTTCATTGTTACTTGTGACAATGACAGTGACTTCAACTGTCATTGTCACAAGTAACTATTTGAAAGAAGACTGGATATATGAATTATAAACTAGTAATAGCAAAGGTGAAATTCAGTTCCGTCAACTGGACATCATTTTTCAGCTCATCCAAACTACTTTTTCAGCTCTAGTCAGATTTCTGGGGGGGACTGTGTTATATATGCCTGGAGGGAGAAGTGAACTGCACTGAAACTGTTCTAAAACCCTGCCATCCTAACTATTAAAAAAAAACTTACCTGGATGACTGGGGGATAACACAGATATAAACTGCTGAACTAATACGAGACTCACATGTATTTCAGAACAAAACTACAAACGGGGTAGATTTCAGACAAGATTGTTTAATTTGCTTAGTATTTTGTTACTTAAATTATTTGATCTTTTGTGTGCTGTGCTCCATTCTAACTGTGATTATAATTTAACCGTGATTCATCTTGCTGCTTTATAGTGATGAAGGACTCGGAGTGACTTTGTACAAACCTTTGAGAGCCCGCCCCAAATCCATATTGGCAAATCAGGTTTTATTTTTAGCGAGCTGTTTTATGATAACAATTAGTTTCATTGTTGTCTCTGAATGTGTAACACCTGATTATAAAATTCAAGTTTATTCAAGTACATTATCTTGTTGACAATGGCAACATTACAATATGGCAAAATTGTTGTGATGAAGATGTGAGAATTTTGAATTGTCAGGAAGTCAAGTATATAATCTATAATGATAGAACTATCAAATAAGCAGGTTTGACAATAACACTACTTGGGTACAAAGGGATAATTCTACACTTTTGTGTTTACAGTCCATGCACATTTTTTATAGAGATTGACAGGTGCGGATTTCTTTTCAGTGCCGATGCTGATAGTTTAGAATCCAGAGCAACCAATGACGTTATTCTCATAGATGTAATTTGCCTCAAAAATACGATTTGAAACGAATACAATACAATACAAACATAAATATTGTCTATACTCTGTTCTGCTTTGGTTATTTAAACAATTTTAAAGAAAAAAATATCTCAAAAGAACGATTTAGAAATATTTTTAGACATCCACAACCCTGTTTTTACTACTTACCTTAAATGGAGCAGTGTAATCTCATTTTGTGAATGCCCCAATTGCACTAAAATGTTAAAATAAAGCTTTATGCAGCTATTGGTGAAACTGAACCAAATATGGGCCTTGGCAGGAGAGTTAAGGCCGTTAGCCGATATGCAAAAAAGTGCAAATATCGTCCTGTTTATATATATATTTATTTTTATTTATGCTTAAATCTCAATTTAACAAAAACATGACACAATATTGAGTAAAAAAAAAAGAAAAAAAAAATCAAATATGCAACCCCTATGGAGACTGTATAAGCTGCTTCTGATTCTAGTCCTTGGCTTGTTCTAACTTTCAGAATTACTAAATTACCTTAAATTTGCTTTTCCCATTCATTTGAATCTCCACGTAGTCTCTCCCTGTTTGTAGCGGACTCCACTCTGCCCCGTCTCTCTCCATAACCTCCTAAATCACATCATTATTGGTGGGAGCAGGTCTGATTACATGGCCCCTGCTCTGGCGATCTGGGTTTTAACTAAAGCCCACAGAGAAGTCCACGGGTTAGCCTCGCCCTACCCAAACTCCCTCCGCGCTCTATTGATACGACCTGCTCTTTGATTGATGCTGTCTTTAAAAATGCATTAGTTTGAGGCATGGGGGAGCAGCGGGAGGCCAGGAGCTCCTGTTGGGCACATTTGTCCCTGTTTACAGAAGCAGAACTGGCAGTGAGGGGTGCGGGACACATGATAAGAAACACGCTGGGTACAGACAAGCTGCTGTACACAGTCCTGCACATTACATGCATGAGCAAATATGCATATTATAGAAGGCCTGCAGTGTGATTCAGTTTGGTACGCTTCATCTAAATTGATTGTCCTGAAATTGTGCTAATTATTTGACCCAACAATAGCTGACAATGGTAATAATAATAATCAAATTGCTATTTTTTCATGTTGCGATTCACTATTTAAATCCCCAATGTGTAACTTTTTAGCTAAAATTACATTTGAGCTGAAAATCTGATAATCAAAAACACCTTGCAACAGAATAATTGTTTCATTTGGAAAGTACATTGTTTTTTAATATTTAACATGCTCTTTTGACCTTTTTGCATATTTTTCTATAGTTACACATGCACAACAAAACAAAATTGTTTCTGTTAAAGTTGCAGTAGGGTAAAAGTAATCTCCTTTTGAAAAGTTAGAAACCTAAACTTAAAATTTCTTTTTTGTTTTGGGCTTTGGAAAAGTCATTGTGATTCTGTGTGCTCCACCTCAGAAAGTTTTCAGAAAGTCTAAGGTCATTTGTTTGCTTTTGGGCTTCACCAGGTGGGATTTAATGCACAAATCCATGACTGGGTCATAGGACAGAGGTGTTTGTGTAAAATACAGAAAATAAGTGACAACAAACAACCCTGGGGAGAGGTCATTTTTAGTTTCCTGTGGTAGTTTAATAACTACATAAAATCAAGTTTCCAGTAAAATAGCTGATAATATCTTGCACTATATTGAGGGATGCACTGATCTGTAATGTATCGGGTATTCACTTCCATCAGAGCAGCTGATATCCTGGTCGAACATGTAAAATGATATAATGAGACTATATTCAGGTCATAGTTGGCCCAGAAAGTCTCATAATGTTTGAATTTGTATCCAGAACTGTCCTGCAGTTACCTGAGAGATAAATAACAGCTACATAACACTTGGATCAGTTTTATATCTGTCACTGGTTAAGTATCTGCCGATGCTCAATGTCAAAGTTATAGTATTGGAACCATATTGGAACTGAAAAAGGTGGATTGGTACATCTTTATCCGTAAGGAGAAGAAAGTCTGTGGGCAGTGCATGGAGCATTGTAACAATGGCGTCATCCACTCTTTTGGAGGCTGTAGAGAAGTGTGAAAAATAAGCCAAAGCTCAGAGACACAACAGAGGTCTGGTATGCAACTTTACTACTTCTGGATAATATTTAGTTTTAAACCATTTTCATGCTTTGACCCTTATCTAATTGATAAAATAGTTATTTTTTGTATTTGGTTCAGCATGAACCTAAGGTATAAAAACATCTTTTTTCAATTACTTCTCATTCTCCTCTATGGCCTCTATGGGCATGTTCACACAAAAACACAAAGCTCAACAATACAAGAATTATATTACAATCTTGAAAAATATTTACTAAAAAGACAGAAATTATTGGTTGCTTATATTTTATTTAAACATCTTAAATTGCATAACAGCAATGAACAAATAGAAATAGGCATCTTCTTGTGGCAACAGGTCCACTGATATCTAGATCCTCCCCTTGGGTTGTGTTGGAGGGAGTTGGATCAGGTAATGCAGTGTCATTCTCCACAATCTCCTCCATGGAAGCCTCAACAGACATTTCGTGTCATGCTCCATGCATTTTCAATTGAAACATTAAGGGACATTTCCTGTTCTGTTTCCTTTTGAATTTGTGTGATTTCCATCACAACATCTGGACTACCAATACCACAAATTTCCTTTAGATGCAGCCTTTTCTGTACCAGTAGATATTTGCAACTGAAGAACTAGAGTTCCTCATTGCTTTTCTGAACAATCCCCATGGCAACCAACATGGGTACCACATCTGGTGGCAGCAGCTGCTGTGGGTTCCCTGATGATTGGGCAGTGGGAGCTTCTACAGGCCTCTCTTGGTCCTCTGCCGGGGATTGGGTCGCCTCTTCCAGCTGGGTGGAGTTGCCTTTAGGAAACAAACATTCTTCTTCCTTTAAGGGTTCTTCAGTCTGAAGAACCTCCTCAGGAAAACAATCCTGAGTCTCTAGAGCTGGGTTAACATCCAGTGCCATTTCTCTTGGTTTTGGTTTTGGCTTGGGCTCCATAAAAGGGATGTTGTAGCCGAGTTGAGCATTTTAGCTGCAGTGTTCCTTTTTGCCTCTTGCTTGCCTCTGCCTTGACCTACTTCAGATTCACCAGCCACTATCAGCTGACAGAAATGATCCAAAGATCTGACTCCTTGTCTTTGTTCACAATCGTGTTTTCTGCAGGCTTCCCTCTCCAGTTCGTCACCAGTGTTTCTAGGATTTCTATTGGGAATTTGTTTGGCTTGAACGTGGGCATTTCTTTCCAGAGACTTCTTCCTTTCTTGCCAGTAGCTGGGCATTTCCTCCTCCTGTGGGTTGGGGAGACTTTGCAGGTCTAGAAGAATTTTTTGAGCAGTCAGATTTTTGGCTATGGTCCTTGGGCTTGTGCCGTGAAATCACCAACCGTCATTTTAAAAGTGAAGATATCTTGATTGATGGGGCCCTCTTTCTTCACCTCTACAAGTTTTGCTGGTAAGTCGTGTTTCTTAGCCAGCTCGAAACCCTCACAACGCGTTTTAATAATTTACACCTCTCTTTTTCTCTAAAGACTGGCGGGGTACAAAAGAGAATTGATCCTAAATATGGTGCGTCAGAGGCAGTGATTGGTGGTTGGAGGAAGTGTGAGAAGTGAATGAATAATGAATACAGTGTAGTGCTTTGAGAGACTTATCAAGTTTGTAAAGCATAATACAAATGTAAGGCATTGTTTATTGTAATAATTGTTCCTTTAAATTTCATATCATAATAGGAAAAAATAATCAGTCTTGAACACTACACTGGGCACTTTTATTATCAAAACACCTGGTGACATGTGGATTTTCAGAATAACAAAAAAAAAAAATAATCAGTCTTGAACACTACACTGGGCACTTTTATTATCATGTGGATTTTCAGAATAACTAAAATTTTTTTGCCTTTGCTTTGTTGGCTTTCCATTTTTACATCTTTTTCTTGACACAAAGAAGTCGTATATCATTCACATTCACATATTATTGATTGCCTGGCTGAGGAAGGCTCATTTTTCTATGTGCTCACTGCAGCCTGTAATAACCTCTCTCATGCCATGACAAGACCACAAATCCCTCATCTAACACATATGAAAAATACACACTTCATTTTGTGGTGGAGGTCACTAAATTATCCCTGACAATCTAATGTCATAAATAACACGGAGGGCATGGACTCTGAAGATAAGGACAGTCTATTCAGTTCTTTTAATAATGATTTTTACCTGTACCTGACTTCATTTATGACAGTATCACAGTAAAACATCTGTGAATTTGTTAAGAAAAATGATTGAGATGCTCCACCATATACAGCCAGCATACAGTTTCCTACAGCAGTTAGCCTTAGACCTCAAAATCACAAATCATGAATAATGTTTAATGTAATTGAGTGTGTAAACCAGGGGCTAACCACGTGATTGAGTTATAGCTACAGGCAGAGGTGGAAAATTTCACACCTATGAATGTCTATGATTCTGATTTTCATGGGTTTCAGCTAAATTATTCCCCTCTGATTTGAAGTATTTTTGAGAATTTTTGCATTATTACTGTAACAACTAATCAGGAAGGAATCCTTATGTCTGAAAGAAATGTATAGATTAATACCATTCTAAATTTATTCAGAAAGGGTAATTTTTTTTTACCTGATCAGCCTGAACCACACACTTTGACAAAACTTAACAAAGACGAATAGTTCTGGACCCGTATCCTGTCTCCCTGATTTCAGAGGATGTGATTGACAGCGGATTTACCAATCAGTTAATTTTCTGCTAACACGAAGGAGAAAAAAAAAGGAAAACAACAGAAACGACTGAGAAACAGCACAGATTTTTGCAGAATCTACAATGGAAGCGCTAATATATTTTGTTAATGTTATGAGAGTTTTAGAGAGGAGAGGTCTTCTGCATTTGAGAGACACATGATACATGGGTCAATGACATAACATCTGTACAAATGCAATTTTTTCAGTTAAAAAGGTTCAAATGTTATACTAATTCCCCCACATACCTGTAGTATCTCTGAACTTTAGGGAACCAAATTTTATTTTTTTTTTCAGAAATGAGTTATTCTGCATGTTTTTTGTACTTAGTGTTAAGTGTTAAAATGTCATGTAGTTCAACCGTCCGTCTTTAACGGCTGATTTTTAAACTTCTTTTAAGCTCTAAATCAAATTAAATTTATTTTCTTCTCACATAAAATTTCAGCTTTTTCCCCCATAATATTTAAACACATATTGTGTTTTTTTTTTTTCATATATTTTTTCATATATCATGTTTTCAAATATCAATAATATGTTCTTATTACTCAGAACTTAGATTAACATTCCAACCATGTTTTAGAAAATCAAACAGTTTTACTCTCAGTCGCACCACTTGACATTTTGTAAGGTCGCAGCCAATTCAGGTACATAAAAAAAACAACAACAACAACAACACTAAAATGCTTAATATAAATGTCAAACATAGATTTACCCAGACCTGACAATGTAACTATTTGGAAAAGTTCAATAGAAACTAAATTTTAAAATTGAAAATCCTTAAACATCATTGACTCACATATTAATACCTGTGGTTGGAACATCTTAAGTTTAAGTATTGATGCTAATCTCTTTCAATTTTTTTATTGCTACTTATTTAGAAATCGATTACCATTTTTTAGAATGGCAAAAGGAAAAATTAAATTTGTCAACTGGACAAAAACTTTTTCCTTTTGCCATGGATTCTACCTGGATGACTACCTGGATACACAGATTTTTTAAAATATATATTTTTACTCTGTGTTATTGTAATATAATATGATTGGTGAGCTACTGTGTCCAAGTAATTTCCCTTGTGGATCAATAAAGTCTAAGTCTAATGTTTATGTCTAAGTATTTCATACCTGCTTCCTGTCCCAGTGCCACATGCCCCTAATGTGATCACTGTAAGCAGGTATATATCGATTTGTACTGCATGTACCTCATCACCTCTGCACCCAGGAAACCCTGCTGACAGTAAACCAGGGCCTAACTGTGTGACATATACCCCGAGCTGTGGCAACACCCCCAAGTAATCAGCAGGACCGTTAAGACATGCCAATTAAGGCCAATGGTTAATTATAGCTGTGTTGTTTAATTATCGGTGACTGGAGGCAGGGCAGGTGTAATGATGAACAATGGGGAGGCAGGATAAGACTTGTACATGCGACGATCCAGTGACATCCATGTATTTTTTATTGCTACTTATTTAGAAATCGATTACCATTTTTTAGAATGGCAAAAGGAAAAATTTAATTTGTCAACTGGACAAAAACTTTTTCCTTTTGCCATGGATTCTACCTGGATGACTACCTGGATACACAGATTTTTAAAAATATATATTTTTACTCTGTGTTATTGTAATATAATATGATTGGTGAGCTACTGTGTCCAAGTAATTTCCCTTGTGGATCAATAAAGTCTAAGTCTAATGTTTATGTCTAAGTATTTCATACCTGCTTCCTGTCCCAGTGCCACATGCCCCTAATGTGATCACTGTAAGCAGGTATATATCGATTTGTACTGCATGTACCTCATCACCTCTGCACCCAGGAAACCCTGCTGACAGTAAACCAGGGCCTAACTGTGTGACATATACCCCGAGCTGTGGCAACACCCCCAAGTAATCAGCAGGACCGTTAAGACATGCCAATTAAGGCCAATGGTTAATTATAGCTGTGTTGTTTAATTATCGGTGACTGGAGGCAGGGCAGGTGTAATGATGAACAATGGGGAGGCAGGATAAGACTTGTACATGCGACGATCCAGTGACACCCCATGCATTAAAGGTGCATTGTGTAACTTTTCAGGTGGTAGTCCGTCAGATGCCTTTCTTCCTGGAGATGCTTTGCTTGGAATGTGTCCCAGTATGGCATTAAAACCTCTCTATATTCATGGAGACAAAACCAGACAAAGTTTTTCTAGGTATTTTTGAGCTATAAAAATACCTGTTCGAAGTTCATTTTAAACCATTTGCAGTGGTCCAAAGTTATTCCTCACTTGCCTTTATAAAGTTCAAACATTCATTGTGCTGAATTACTAGAAGTGCTTTTCACAACTCTGAGATTAATTTTGTGTTTTGCTGTGATGGTAAAGCTAATAACAACTAGCATTACAACGCATACTTCCTGAATATTGGAAGAATAAAAAGCTTTCTAATTAGATGCAGACGGAACGCAGCGTTATTTTGGTCTCATTAGATTAGATTAGATTTTTAGACTTTCTTTTACTTAAATAGGAATTAAACAAAGTACTTTTACCTAATTACAATTTTACAATACTTTTTTCCACCTCTGCACATGACATCATAAGGTGGATCAGAGTGTTTTCAGTCTGAGAGAAGAACTCAGCCTAAATATGCAGGGTTTGTGTCTTAAACATGTGAGAATGAAACAAAACACAACTCCAGTTATGTTTTTGATGAGAAAACATTATAACGTAGACCAGAGAATGGCGTAATATGGTCCCTTTAAAGTAGATCAAAAAGTAGCTTAATCTATTACCCTATTTATTACATACAGTAACTTGGTGTAAATATTATTATTTGTTGGCACCATTCCCGTGCTGCTGGTTGGACACATCTGTGCTTGTGTCTGGAGTTGAATATGGAGCGTGCAGAATGCGCCCAGAGCCAATACCATCACTTGTGTTTTCATCCTCGTGACTCATTTGAATAAAAGACACCTCCGGCACCAACTCTGTTACACAAGAGGCTGCACACACAACACTGCACTGCAATGACTACTGTTTTCCCGCAATTTACTCCTCAAACATGGGAAAACTCTCAAGGGGCATCCACACAACCTTAATGTAAATAGTGAGGTGTTGTGCAGTTTGAGTGGATGCAAATGGCAAACTACAAAAGCTGCAATTGTTTAGGTTATACTATATACTGTAGGCCTGTCCCGAGAACTGATTTTTGAAGCATGATATGTAAAATAAAACAGAAAAAATTAAACTAAATATACAGTATCATTGCAACAAATAAGTAACAGAATTAACCAATAATTATCCATCTACCTTCTGCTGCTCAAATATGACTTTATGGCATAAAAATGGCACAAAATCTTCACGTTTTTGCAAAGAAATTACAATAACAGTAAATACTAAGCCACAACCAAAATAAAATAGTATATTATTGGTTTATTGTTTGTTTGTTTGTTGCACAGCTGGACATGACCACAGTGAGAATCCCACATTTTATAAAAGTAAATGTCCCTTTTGTCAAATCCTGGTGCAATGGGAATGATCACGACATCTGGGTAATTTTCGTTGGTTTGTATTCCTGTCCTTGGGCGTCAGAAGCTCGCAAAATAAAGCAGGTTGCCAGATAAACATGCTCAGATTCCACGCTGTTGTTGTGTCTTTAGGCAATACACGTTCAGTTATATTGTTCAGGGATGTATCAATGTTTTAAAGGCCCTGTACCCAATTTTCTCACATTTTTGTGCAAATTTGTGGTATGTTCTATATTGCAGAAGCAAAAAATGTCAGCTGCATGCTCTCTACAGTGCTCTGTTTACATGCTAGTTGTTGTTGCTAACTTTATAATAATGGCAAAACCCCCGCTTTGCTGTGAAATGTGCTTATAAACTTATTGTGGTGAATAATTAGGATGCTCAGAATGGGTAAGTGAGGAATAACTTGTTTAAAATGAACTATTTCTGTTTTTCATGTTTGTATGATGTAAAAATAAGGTAAAGAGTGATGTCTTAATGCACGTTGAGGTTGAAAATGCTACAATATTCTCGCTTTAATCAGATTGTGGGAAGGTTACAGCAGGTTTAGTTATAATTGTCTTTACTCTCATGGGGAATAGGCTTTATTATGGGATATATTGCTGAAAATACATTGCTAAATCATAATCTGATACTTATTTATGTCATTTTTCACACTTGACATGGATCAATATATAATCTATTTTATTACTTTTTGTTTGGCAGTTCTTGTTAATTGGCCCGTATATATATATTTTTTTACCACTACAAACAAGAAACTGAACAGCAATTTCAGGAAGGACACATCATTGCCCAAGTTTGGAGCACATTTTTCTTTTTGGGCGGCTGATGCATTGGTCTAGACTGTATTTCTCAACTTTTTCATCTAACTGGTGAAGCAAATGCACATCATTGATCTGACTATTCTTCTTCCTCTCTCTGTCTGTCTCTGTTTTTCTCTCTGTCATCCTTCTTTTTCTCTATCTCCCTCAACTTTCTCTCTTCTCTTTCCTCTGTCGTTTCTTTCTTTCCACCTCTTTCCCCATTTCCACCCTCTTCCTCTTCCATCTCTCTCACTCTCACATTCTCTCATGCTCTGCCCCATCTCTCATGACTTTCCACTCTCTCTCTCTCTCTCTCTCTCTTTTTCACTCTTTTTCTGTCTCCACCTCTATATCTTTTCTCTCTCAGCTCCCTCTTTCCTCATCTGTGTCTGCATCTCTTACTCTCTTCCCCCTCTCCTCTCTTTCTCTCTCCTCTCTCTTTTCTCTCCTCCTTTCTCTTCCTCCCTTTCTCTCTCTCTCTGTCCTTACTTGTTCTTGTTCTGTCTCCACCTCTATATCTTTCTCTCCTCTTTTCTCTCTCAGCTCCCTCTTTCCTCCTCTCTTTGCATCTCTTCCTCTTTCCCCCTCTCCTTTTTTTCTCTTTCCTCTCTCCCTCTCTGCCCTCTCACTTTTCTTTTCTCTATTTATCTCTTCGCCCCTTTCTCTCTCTCTATCCTTACTTGTTCTTGTTTTTCTCTCTCCACCTCTATATCTTTTCTCACTTCCCACTTTCCTCCTCTCTCTCTCTCTGCATCTGTTACTCTCTCCCTCCCTCTCTTTCTCGTTCCTTTCTCTTTATTTCTCACTCCCTTCCTCCCTTTCTCTCTCTATATCCTTACTTGTTCTTTTCTCTGTCTCCACCTTGATCTTTTTTCTCCTCCTCTTTTCTCTCTCAGCTCCCTCTTTCCTCCTCTCTCTCTGTCTCTGCATCTCTTACTCTTCCCCCTCTCCTCTCTCTCTCTCTCTTTTCTCTTTTCTCTCCTCCTTTCTTTGTATCTCTTCCTCCCTTTCTCTCGCTTTCTGTCTATCCTTACTTGTTGTTGTTCTCTGTCTTCACCTCTATCTTTTTTCTCTCAGCTCCCTCTTCCCTCCTCTCTCTCTCTCTGTCTCTGCATCTCTTACTCTCTTCCCCCTCTCCTCTCTTTCTCTTTCCTCTCTCTTTTCTCTCCTCCTTTCTCTTTATTTCTCACTCTCTTCCCCCCTTTCTCTCTCTTTCTCTCTCTCTTTCTGTCCTTACTTGTTTGTTGTCCAACCATGATGCAGGTAAAATCCCACTTTCATGCTCTGATAGATTAGACCCTTGTATCTTTGTTCTTCCCTGACTAAACCTTTTCACAGCTTTCATAAACTCATGTCTTTGTTGTCTCTGGCTGTTGGTCAAAATAAATCACAGAGATTGCTCCCATAAGCCTCGGTCCAATTACTGTACACGCTTTTTATTACAGTTGTGATTCAAGGTGAAATGATCCCCGACAAAGACCTACCGGTAATTAGTTGTGTTACAGTCCTTGAAATATGGTGGTACTTGGAGCACACGCTGACCCATTTAACCAATAAAAAAATGGAGATTCTAACTTCTGGATTGAGAGTGCACATCAAGGAATGATACAAATCTTTTGGTTGATGCACAACTATGGAAATAAAGCCTTGTTTTTTATGCCCAAAGTTTGGAGAGTTTTTAATGGAGCTCAATGGTAACTGCTTGCTACGGATCTGGGAGTAAATTTCCCATAAATTTTTCCCATGGACTTTTCGAAATTTTTAAATATGAGAAAGGCATCGCCAAGGCCTAAGCAGCTCCGTGGTAAAAAGCGCATGAAAAACGCAAGATTCTTTGAAATAACCGAGCAGTTTCACATAAAATTATCAGTCTTGTGCTCATTAGTCACCACGTAGCTGATTAACCCTGAGCAAGCTTTTAAACTTTTTATATGAATTTTCTTTACGTATATGTGAAAATGCATGTGAAATACCTCCAGAACCAGGGGGGTGGGCCTCACTATTAAGCTCCATTCCTGGTAAAGATCATAGAGTGTTTAAATAGACATAGCTAACATGCCACGTTCCAAATAGGAAATTCACATGCAGCCTTCTAACTCTGGTTCCCATCGACTTCCATTAGAATATTGCTGCTGTGAGCCAGGTTATTTTGGTCTTAAAATGTTCGTATTAATCCACTCAAGATGATCTTGGTGGTGTTGGAGTTTTTTGCTGTTTTGTCTGTCAGAAAAATCCTATTCATGACTCCAAATTCGCTCCTGCGTCACAAACTTTTTTTGAGTGGACCTGAGCGTCCACTTTTTTATACAGTCTGTAGTAAAGATTAATACTCAAAATGAAAAATAAATGTGTGCTGTGAAATGAGGTAAGATGTCAAAGAGTTTCCAGCAGTTGAAAAAATGTATTTTAAAAAGCCTAAAGATGCAGTGTTACAAATCGTAACTCCTGGTATGTTGTTTTTGAAGAGATCGGATCAGAAAATAGCGTAATATAAGCCCTTTACCTTAGATTTGATACACAGCCATCATTATTTTGTTTTTTTGTATTCTAACTTGAGCTTGTTAACGTGTTTATCCTGTGTTTTTGTCTTCCTAGATTCCCCCTCTTTCTTTCTCATCTTTTCGGAGGTGCTGTGAGCCGGAGGACAGGGACGCAGAGGTGGGCGGGTGGCTGCTGCTCCAAAACCAGGGCCTGATAAATCGCTTCAGTTCTTCAGAGGAGACCCAAGCATGACGAAGGTGAGGGGAAAGAATCAAAACAGAGTCAGAAAATACAGACAGAATACTGAAAGCTGAGCACCTCCTTTTCCTCTTCTCCTCGGTGCTGCCATGTGCTGTTCTTGGCCGTATAAACGTGGTAGCTCATGCATGGGTGGGTTTTTGTATTCAGGGTTGTTTTCGGGCGAGCAGATGGAGCAGGGAGATGGGTTATGCAATGTATGTTCTGTTAGTGGCCATTATCACAGTGGTTGAAATTTCACATCTTGTTACTTAAAGGTGAACTGTGTAACATTTCCAGTGGAAATGTTATTGCTTTGTCTGTTCCACAGTATAGATTAAACCTTTCTGTCTATCATGAGGGAGACGAGCAGGTTTCAACACGATGCTACATTACATTAGCCTTAGCAAACTTAAATCACAGTATATTATAACAAAGATAAAATTGTAATTTGTAGAAAGTTGCCTTTATTCACAGAAGGAATTATTGTATTTTTGCACAGAAGCACCGATAATGAATGAATGCTGGATGGATATGGGTCAATGATGTATAAGGATTTTAAACAGACAAATTAAAAAATGTAGTTTCTATTGAACTTTTTCCAAATGTTTGACATTTATATTTAGCATTTTTTGTGTTTTTTATGCACATTAATTGGCTACGACCTTAAAAAATGTCATGTGCTGAATGTGAGAATGAACTTTTATTTTCTAAACATGTTTTATTTTCTAAAAATGGTTGCGATATTAGTTCTGAGTTATATGATCATGTTATTGATATTTGAAAACATGAAAACATGATATTTGAAAAAATGGCCATTTTAAGCACAAAAAACATGCAGAATAATTAATGATTTCTGAAAAGATTATTTGGTTCCATGGAGGTCAGAGGTGCTACAGGTATATGGGGAATTATTATGAAATTTTAACCTTTTTAACTGATGAAATTGAAGTTGGACTGACATCATGTCATTGACCCATATGTTTAATTTAATATCATGAAACATTCCAGGCAAAGCAATACCATTTCCATGGGGAAAAGCACCGAGCTGACCCTCCACCAGAAAGTGCACCTTTAAGATAATGTAATAAAAATGTATTGAGGTTCACCTTTTGTAAAAAAAAAAAAATTGACCTTCTGTTCAGTATGGACAAATGTGCATGGAACCAGTATACACAAAATAAAATAATAAATAAATATTGTTATTTAATTGAAAAAAAATTATATATGAGAAGAACCATAAAAACTTTACATTTATGCATGATTCACTAGGAATAATTGAAAATACTAGAAAATAACAAATTAAGATGTTTAATTAGTTTGAATAGTGCCCGAGAGAGATTGTGTGATTATTCAAAAATGCACAGATGTCTTCAGGCAAGTTTTTGATGAGGGAACCACATAATAACATGGTAGAAACCACTAAAAGCTTTTTTGCATAATACTCCTTTAATCTTCTATTATTCACATTGTATAATAATTGCAGTTCTTCTATTATGTGAAGAGCTTTGTGAAATTGAAGGTTTGTATTTTGCACATGTTGAGTAAGCCATGGCATTTTTGTTTCACATTTTTATATGATTGGAATTGGTAGAAGCGGTTTTGGAGGTCATCTGGACACTGTTTTTAAAGAACACATATGGTGCTTGAGCCTGCTATAGTTATTATATTTATTATATTATACAACACGCGTGGGTCATTATGTTATACTGTAATGTACACATTTTAAATCACAATATTCATCTAAAAATGACTTAAGAAACAAGTCCACTGACTTCTGTGTTAGAAAACTGGAGTGGCCAATCTAAGCTAGTGAGTAGTGGATTAATTTTTCGTCCTTTCTACATTCTACAAAAATGATGCTGCTGAATCCTACATGTATTACTGATTAAAAAAATTAAACCGGAGAACGCAGTAGTTGTAGTAGAGGGCAGTGGGTCTACGCCAATGGTGGTGAAAACGGGTGATCTGCAACCCAGGATCTCTGTCTGTCTCTTTCTTTCTCTCTGTCTCTTTCTTTCTCTGTCTTTTTGTCTCTCTCTTTTTATTTCTCTGTTTATCTGTGTCTTTTATTTTTCTCTCTCTCACTCTGTCTCTTTGTCTGTCCCTATCTCTTTCTTTCTCTCTTGCTTTCTCTTTCAGTTTATCTCTAAATCTGTCTGTCTATATCTCTGTCTGTCTTTCTGTCTATCCCTCTCTCTGATTCTCTCTATCTCTCTGTCTTTCTGTGTATTTCTCTCTCTCTCTGTCTATCTCCCTCTCTCCTCTTCCCATCACTTTCCTCAGTCCTTTCTTTCTCCACACCTCATTCTCCACAAAACAGTTATTGAATATTACATGTCTTTTCTCTCTTATCGTGCGGCCCCACAGTCCAGGTAATGTTTATAAATCTCTGCGTGCTCCGTATCCCACACTCAGTTTCAGGCACTATAAACAGTAAAGGTGCTTGTTCGGGGTGATTGTGAACGGCTGTTGTTTGTGCTGCTCGCTCGCCTGTGATAATTAAAAGACTCCCTCACGTCTCCTCCACTCTTTCTCTTTCTCTGTCTCTCTCTCAAACTATCAACCGCTGATATAGAGACAGGAGCAGTGAAAAATATGCTACCACCACCCCTTTACGAACTTAATTAAAAACCTCTTTATTCGCGACAACGGAGACAATTGATCTTTGGACTTTTCTGTAATTA
>KN500612.1:11427-32001 GCA_000787155.1 Scartelaos histophorus | reverse complement strand
TTTTTTTTCTGGTTGACGTAAATACGTTTGTGTCCCTGTCCAATCAGAACCCTTCCTGAGGGAATAAAGCCGACTTAATGTCTTTTCCATGTAAACCTTTATTCAGAATTATTATTTCCATGTAAACTCAAAGGAGAATAATTTAAATCCCATCTATTTAATTCGGAATGATTTAATTTGGAATTTAAAACATCACGTAAACATGGCCAGTATGACTTTAAACTTTTAATAACATTCATGAAAATAAACAGGCACTGGGCATTCAACCTGAAACGTTGGAGTATGTTCCTGTTAAAAACTTCTTAAAACATAGACTTGGGTATTTTCCTAATTTATTCCTTTTTGTCCATTTAATAAAAGGAAACTATCAAACTCATGGACATGTAAAAGATGAAGGGGAAGCTGAACACCACTTATTTTCTGTCAAATCTTCTTGTGGGAAGAATCAGGATCAGTTTGTACTCCACCACAAATAAAAAAAACACCCTAAAATTCACCAAAAAGTAGGCCTTTTTTAGTAATTCTGCCTGCACTACCTAGCTTCAAATCATTAAATCTCATGTATCAGCTTTGATGTGGGAATCAAGATGTATCAAATGCTCAGGCTACCGTGTATTCAACGCACTTCAGACTCCAGCTATACTATATATAATATATATATTTACCTATAAACCATCTAGGTCGGTTTTGATATCCGGGTTTTGTTGTTCCGACTTATAATGAGAGTAGATCAGACAGCAGAGGCCAAAGAGAGTCAGCTTCACAAAGAGCCCAGTCATTTGTCTGCGCTCCAAAGGGTTCAGAAGCCGCTTCAGTTATTTTAATCAGGCATTTTAGAAAGAATAGACCCTCTCTTGATAATCAGTAAAATAATCTGGCAGGTCTTATAGGATTTGCTGTTCCTTTTAGGCTTGTCACAATAGCAATTTTGAAGCATGATATATCACTACAAAGAAATACTTAGAATACATAGAGATAAACGATTGTATTGAAACTACTTTATGCCACTGAGACAAAGCAGGAAAATCCCATTAAACCATTTTAAAATATACTGTATTATTAAAAAGCCTGAGCTGCAACAAATAAATAGCCGAATGAACCAATAATTATTACTCTACTCAACTCAAATCATAAGTCTGAGAGAATGCAAAAAAGTTTACTTAATTTCAACACAAAATGCTCCTGGTTTCCCTCTGTGATGTTGGTCTTTCTGATGTGATTTGCATGTACACATTTCCTTATGTCACTTCTCACACTGCTGTGCACACGTCTGCTCAGGTTAATGTCACTCCATATATCAGGCTGTGTGGAGATGGCCTCAGATAACCCTGCGTGTGCTCGAATGAGATGTAACTTGGCATACGGCAAACAGGGAGAAATGAAGGAAGGAAACGTGGAAAAATGCTACTGTCAAATCAGATATTAGACTGACAGGCTGCAATTCATTCAGGTTTCCCACATGTCCTGGAAATCCTGGAAAACCCTGAAAGTAACTGGCCTGTTTCACAATCATGGAACACACATATTTAATCCTTGAAAATGTTTCCAATCTTTATTTTGCTTGATTATCGGTTATCACATTAATAGAGACTTACTCCTTATTCCTTCAGTCCACCTAATTTGTACAAACTATAGCTTCTCGTTGAACAATGGATCGAATGCGGAGGATAATTTTCTTTACACCCTCCACTCCACCTGAAAAGATCTGCACTTTTTAAAATTCATCAGTGTTATCCATTGTTGTGTTTCCCCAATAAAACACATTCAAGCATCAACTTTCATTCCAACCATTACATTTTTAATACAATAATGTGGTCAGCCTAACAGCATTTATTTGCCAAGAACCATCTATACAATGAGTTAAATTATTCAGTCCTCTCTTTGAGCTATTTTAGATGTAGGCTACATCTTTCAACTACAAGGACATGCCACCGAGGCTCACACATAGCCTTGAGCAATCTGATTATTAATGCATGATACAGCAATTTGTTTACATTTCTTTTGGCTTGCTGCTTTATAAAACTTTCACAGAACCCTGCTACACCAATTACACTCCCGCTAACATTATATATTCCGTTTGCCTCTCAGACAGGGCTGGTGTGGGCAACTCAAACACGCGTATTGACGGATACGAGATGATTTCTCCTAATAGCGTGGCTTGTTTATTCTGACGGCGTGTGATTCAACGTCACTGAAATCAATAGATACACGCTGTCTTTGCTTTTTGCACATTATTTCAATTTATCTGCAGGAAATAGACAGCTCCCGTATCAGGGGTGAGGAATGACTCTGACTCATGGCTGCAGTAATCTATGATAAAATGGAAAAAGCCAGGTGACGTAAAGTGCTGTTTCTTATTTCTATACTACACAAGCACAAATATGTTGATATATGATTAAAGAGACATTATGTAACTTTTCTGGTGCGGGTTCGCCTTGTCAAGGATTAAACATCTATATTGAAATTATTCCATTACTGGTATTTGTTTATGGAAGATAATTTGTTCCATCAGATTTTGAATTTTAAACACCACTGATTTTCTCACTTTGAATTTTATAACTCCGAAAAAAAGATGTTTGAATTATTTTTATTCTGAATTTCAGTTGCTGAAATTTTAAGCGCACTTTTTGAGTACATTTCAAATAAAAAAAAATAAAAAAAAATAAATATAAAAAATAAAAAAGTCACCTTTAGATATTCACTGCGTATTTCCAAGCCCTGAAATTCAACAGTTAAAATTCAAAGAGTAAAATTTGCAATGAAAAATTTTGCAGCAAAGATCCAAGATGGCTGTTCTCATCTGGGGGCGGGGTTTGATGTTTGGATGAGGCTAATTCTGACCAATCAGATCGGTTCACTGAACGTTTCCTATTTGTTACTAAATTAGATCGGATCAGTTTGGATTGATTGCTTCTGCCTTGGCATCTTGGATCATTCCTGCGAATTTTAAATTCTGACTTTTGACTGCTGAATTTGAGGACTCGAAAATATAAATGCTGTGTACACATAAAATTTCAGCAATTAAAATTCAGTATAAAAATAATTCAAATGGGTGTTTTTAGAGTTAGAAAAATTCTAAGTGAGATATTTAAGGGCGTTTAAAATTCAAAATCTGATGAAACAAATTATCTTCCATATTTCTTTGGCTAAAATTATATCTTGAAAAATATGCATTTTTACTGTGAGCAGAGTCGCCTCTTCACAGATCTGACGAATAACTTGGCCTGGTTTAAAAAAGTGTAGGTTGAAAGCAAGAGCAGAAGGAAGGAGGAAGACTGGGTGAGGAAAGGAGGAGTTTGAGTAAGAAGGGAGGAGAAATGGAAAGATATGGAGAAAGAAAGAGATGAAATGGAGGGGAAAAGAGATAGAGGGAGACAGCGATTATGGGAGGAAGAGTGGAGATGAACTCAGCGATAGAGGGATATGGAGATATGATGGAAAAAAGAGGGAGGGGAGAAAATGAAGAGGCAAAAACAAAAGAGCTAAAGATGGAGGAAGAAAGGTGAGATGGAGGTTTTACATGGGACAGAGGATGAGGAAGAGGGGCAAAAAATAAGAGAATTAGAAGAAATAATACAAGGACAGAGATAGAAGACAGGAATAGAGGGAGGAAAAATGAAGAGGAGGGAGAGCAAAAGAGAGAGTGTGATGGAGGAGGAAGAGAGAAAGATAATGTTGACCTGTTTTCCTCTTTGTCATAGTCCATGGGTTGTGAGGGCTTTAGACACAGTGCAGTGATACTGGACCAACAGAGTGTGTGGATTCTGTAGAGCGTGTAATTAACATAACATGGCATATTTCAGAAAAGGTCATATGTCACTAAGTGCTACAGTTTATGTACCATTTAGAAAATAACAGATCCATGCTGAGGCAGTTTTCAGATTCTACAATGTATTTTACGAGGTGCATAGGAAGGGTTAGAATGAAAATGTATATTATAATTGTATTGATCACATGTTGCCAAAAGGAAAACAGATGCTTGTATGTATATATGCTTTATGGTTTAACAGAATATTATTGTACTGCCTTTATTTATAATGGGGAGGCAGTGCAGCTACAAATGCTCCTGTCACAATAACAATGTTTGACACATGATAAATCCGTATTGGGAAATATTGCGATAAATAATCTTATTGAAACTAAATTATGCCACTGATATAAAGCAGGATAAACCCTGTAAACCGCTTTAAAATATACTACATTATAATTAAAAGGCATGAGGTCAGCAAGAAGTTATATAATCTACGCTCTGCAGCTCAAATCTTATCAAATCTTATCGCATTTCTTAATGAGATGTACCATGGCATACAGCAAACAGGGAGAAATTAATGAAGGAATATGGAACCTGGAAAAATACTACCGTCAAATCAGATACTGAGATTGACAGTCTGCAATTCATTCAGGTTTCCCACATATAAATCCTGTAAATCCTGGAAAACCCTCAAAATAAATTACCTTTTTCTCAAACATGAAACACATTTGAAAAATGAGAAGATGTATATTTTGTCCTTGAAAATGTTTCCACCCTTTGTTTTGCTTGATTATTAGTTATATCGCTACAGAGAAATATTGCGATAAATAATAATGTTGAAAGCAAATTATGCCACTGATACAAAGCAGAATAATCCCTTTAAAATGCAATGTATTATCATTAAAAAGCATTCCTAAAATTCATAAAATGTCCTCACTTTTGCAAATAAACTATACCCACAATATATATTGAGCACCAAAATATATTGTTCCAGCTCTCATACATTGAAGTAATTATCGTTACAAACACAGACTCACCGGACCAGTGAGACTTACAGTAAACTCTAATCATGGAGGACTCGGTCTCTGGGGGTTCCTCTTGGACAGTTCGTCTCCTACAGCTGAGCCCAGTGAATTGTGGAAGAAAGATTTCCCCTGAGAGCTTTTCACGAATGGGTCACATGGGTTCCACAGCGAAGGGTATATGGGGCAATAAAGAGGGGTAATAAGTAAAGCTGTTATGTTACGTAGCTTCCAGTGAATTGTGGAAGAAAGATTTCCCCCGAGATTTCACGCATTATCAGAACCACATAAACTAGATCTCAACATATTTTTAAGATGCACTATGTAACTTTTTGGTTGGGCGTCCGTCACCTGTTTGTTTAAATGCAAAAATCATGTTCCACAGACATCAAACATCTTTATTTTACATTTATTCAATTATAGGTGGTTTTCTAGTGCTTGAGATGCACTATGTAACTTTTTGGTTGGGCGTCCGTCCCTTTTCTGTTTCAATGGAAAAATCATTGCTTTACTTTACATTTATTCAATTATAGCTGGTTTTATAGTGGAAAAATACATATAAAAAGGCATTGTAACTGTGTGGGGTCGCCTCTCCACAGATCTGACCTGTAACTTGGTCTGGTTTGGTCTCCGTGAAGATAGAAACCATGAAACATTTCAGATAAAACATCTCAGAAAAGCTTTTGACGGGCCCTCCACCAGAAAAGCTACACAATGCAAACAGACCGACGATTCACCTTTTATCTGAGCTGCTTGAAAACAGCTTTGTATTCTGTATTGTTGAGTTTTCAGAAGACATCGCTTCTTCCTTTTCGCTCGATTTCAAATTTACGCAGTGACACTTCTTTCAGCGGTAGCTCAGTTTGCAGAGTGTGTTCACTGAGCCGAAAGGTGGAGCTTTGAATCCACTCTCGACATAAACATCATTGGTAAAGTGATCAGATTTACTTGTCATAAGTTGGCAGTGCAATTCCCCCAGCCCCTGCGTCCCCTGGTGCATGAATATTTGTGTGAACGGGTGGCCGGTTCCTTGATGCTTTGAGAGACTTGAAGGTGGTTTACAAATGCGACAGTTTTACCATTTAAAATTCTCCGTAAACAACCTCCGCTCTGAGATATTAAAACTGGGCTGTGTGTTCGTCTTTTTGATGAGCTAACATTTGGATGGCGACTTGACTCCAAACATCAGATTCAGCACAGAGAAAACTCACTGCTCGTCTAATTGGGGTTTGGACAGTGGATGGCTTTGTAGATTGCTCGATAATTATGGCTCTTCTTCGGTGTTGGAGGAGTGTAGACCTCATCCAAGCGTCTATCAGCGGACACAAAGAAGAGAAGAGAAGTGGGTCCTTCGTAGAAAATGCCAGTCTCAAACAGAAAGCGCATAGTGCTGGCAGAGCAGTGAGCTTGGGCTTCGGATTGTCACAGTAATTATCTGATACTTCTCCAGGAGACAGAGCCAGGTTTCCCCTCCACATTGGCGCACTGCTTGGAAATTAGCACACAGGAAAGCACTAATTTCAAATTGGTGTCTTATAAATAAACAGTATAAGCATATATTGTTAAAATGTGTACTTCCACGCTATATTATTACTCTTGTGATCTTTAAGTCATGTTTTACTGCAGTTACATCAGCAAAACATATCTGAAGTTGTATTTTATTCACATATTCAGACATATTTATTCTGTTTAGCTCAAAATACTCTGTTCCACCTTACGATGTCATGTGGTGGTAGTTTTCAGTTTATCATCTACCTTTTACTTTTCATTCAGTAGCGATTAGCAGTTCCAGGGCTGAAGTTATCCAGATGGTTCTAGTGAAGGTGTATTTGAGTGTAAAAACACAATGGAGCACTTCCTGTATTTCTGTATTACCACATATCATCACAAGGTGGAACAGAGAGAGAAGAATTAAGACTAACTTTCCAGGATTCTGTGTTATATGTATGAATGAAACAAAACACCACTCCAGGTACGTTTTTGATGAGGAAATAACATTATCAGAAAACAGCACAATACAGTACAGGCCCTTTAAATGACCTTTGTTTCTTGATCAAGTGAAGTATAAAAGTGGGACAACTGAGAGACAAATATTAGCAAGTAAAATCATCCAGATCCACCAAGGAGTTAAATATGAATGGGACTGTCTTTTATTGCGGTGAATAATTGGTGTAATTAATAATAATGTGTGTTAGGACATGTGTTGCAAACCATTTAAAATGAAGCAGTTCTGTTTTTGTCCTTTTATAGTTTAGTGATGCTCAACAATACAAGCTATTTTCCTTTAGGAGTGAGTGTTTCACATGTTCACTGAAATGACATTGAGATGAGTTAAACAAACAGTATTTTGTAGATTTGCATATCCTCCTTGAACAACACAACCTCTTATCAGCCGTTTGTTTTGGAGCTGTTTTCTGTTTTGGGTTAATAGAAGCGTGTGCTTGTTTTTATAAACCAGTTGCTCTTCACTCACTTCACTTGAGGCTGAAAATGAAATTGAAGTACTTTTTGTTCAGATTTTTGGCTTTTCAAATAAATAATGCCCCACAGCCTCATTGAGTTGAGTTTTGAATATTCATTTGTGGTCAGTGAGAGGGGTCAGTTTCTTTTTAATATTTTACTGTATATTTATTTTCAGATACAGTCATACACAGCTTATCTATGTTGTCTAATAATGTAAGAAAGAAGATGTTTAAGTAAATGACATGAAAGAAAATGGATGGATGGAGTTTATAATGTTTTTCACAACTCTCAGAGCCAGCTACAACTAGCATGCTAACAATACACTTCCGAAAACAATTCATATTTATGCAGACAGCACACATTGGACAAGAGCTGCTTATACATTATATCCGTACATTGTTTTGTCGACAAATTGGTTCTCTTATCTTTTGTTAACATGTTTTTGTGCTCAGTTTCAACATTACACACATGCATAACTTGCCAATTAAATTACATTTCACGTCTTGATGTCAGAACGGGTCAAATGGTGGATTGGCAGATGTTTCTCCTCATTTCTCCGTCTCATCCCTCCGGATTTTCTCTGTTGTTTCATCCCTTCTCTGCAGTGAATGACGTTTTGTTTCTAAACTCTGGGGTTTTTGATTCTGCTCCTGGTTCTGCCTCCTCCCGTCTCCATAAACACTCGGTTTTATCCAGTCTTTCCGTCCTGCTGTTGTCTGTCTGTTACTGTGGTGATCTGGACCTATCCCGCCCAACCCATGGAGCTGCCGGTCGGACTTGGCTGCAGATCAAGTCCGTATGTGTGCTTTGAGATGATGGCACATGGAGGAGAAGTCTGGAGGAAATGCTGTCAGTACATACATCTGTCTGGGATATTCATTTTTGTGATAGCACTTTAAAGCCAATGATTTTGATTTGTTAAAAAGTATAACCTAATACCTATTACGCAATTTATGCAGTTTGTGACCTTTTAGCCATATTAGAATGCTGTTATCTCATCAATACAGATCTAAAAATAGTGTAATATGGGCCCTTTAAGGAATGACATTGTGCTAAATACAGACATGAAACCATGGAGAAGAATCAAGTAGTAAAACAACCAAAATCTGTATAAATATCCAAGAATACAAACAGTAGCTGCGTAGTACATGCTGTATTAGCACTGCCTGGTGTATTGTAACATCAACAAACCAATCCATTTGCTTTTCCTGGGAAACGCCGTGACAACAACGTCTGTTAAGACTCAGTCACAACTTTAATTAGTTGTGTTTCTCATTCTTTTAAATAGCATTCTGACTGCATCTGTGTTGTACATAATTTTAGGGGTGCAATTAAATATCACATTAATACACAATTGCACATGTCCCACTGGGAGGAGGCCTCGGGGAGATCCAGGACATGTTGGGGACTATGTCTCTGCTTTGGGAACATCTTGGTGTCTCACTGGAGAAGCAGGAGTGTCTGGGGTGAGTCCCTATTTAGACTGTTACCCACGTGATCTGGCCTTTCATAAGATTAAAATGGATGGAATAAAACACAATACTGTATATAACAGTATAAAACTACATCAGTTATTCAATAACTATTAACAACTACTAGAAAGAAAGGGTTCCACAGGTGCTAACAAAAGTCTAAATATTGAGTGACAAATATGATTCATGCATGAGTAATGATCACATCAGGCCTATATGCAGGGCTATAACATAAGCAGGTTGTGTAGTGACAGCAGCTCTGTGTCCTTGGTCAGAGGCAGGTGTTTTGTCAAAGAAGTGTGAGTCCTAATGAGAGTGTGACCTTTAGCAGAGCCCTCGGTGTGAGCGCATTATCACTACAGTCTGTGCTGCCGATGAACCAGGTCAGACTCAGCACTGTCATCACCCACTGCAGCAGGCACCGGCGTCTTTATATTTTTGGCCAAGTAAAAAATGAGACATACAGTACCATAATACCAGTCAGAATGAGGTTAGGTGGGTTAACGGCAGTCTGGCCCAAGGACACAACGACAGCATTCTGAGAGATGGAAACCCACCGCCAACCTGTGGGTCAGTGAAATTGTTGTATTGTAGACTTGTGGGCTGAGCACTGTGTAAAATCTTCCAGCTAACTGCAAGGAAGGATTGTATAGAGTCCAGGAGGGATCGCTAAATTACTAAAACCTCTTCATGAATATTTTTAATGAGAAAACAACATTATAACATAGTAGAAAGCAAAACAAAAAATAAATCGTATCACATTTTATATCTATAGTTGTATATTTTTAGGTGTTTGTGAGTAAACAAAAATCACTTCTTCTTTCTATGCATGTGCAAACACGGCAGATTTAGTCCATTGTGTGGCTGTGTCTCATCGGCTCTGGCTCCCTGCTGCCTGTGGACTTTTCCAATGGCCAACACATAAATAATGCTCTGGGGATTTGATAATTAAACCAGCGGGGGACTGAACACAGGGAGACCGCTGAGCCCAGTGTGGTGTTGAAACAGCGACAGCCTGACCACACCACTCGGAGCTTATAGCATCTTAGGGAAAACCTTTTATAGAAACATGTTACGAAACGCAGACGAAAGGGCTTTTAAAACGGATCATGACTTAACTGCTCTTTCTTCAATCTGAGTTTTTACTTGATGGATTAATATGTCCAAAGGGATGCACTCTGTAGTTAATCTCACAAGTTACACAAAAAGAAATGAAGTTGTGTTTTTGTATATTCAGGATTGAATCATGAATTTGAAGCCGTTGCACCACCGTTGGACTAATATTTTGATGTTTTTCTACATACATTACCATACTATGCTTTTTAACTGAGGTTTAAAAGTCCTATATTATGCATAATTGACTTTTGTGAACTTAAAGTCATAGTATAATGTTGTTAGCTTCTCAAAAACATATTTGAAGTTGTGTTTTGTTTCATTCACATCCTTTTATTATTAGTTAACAGCTTCTTTCAGTAGAGACTGACAATTGTCAGACTTAAATGATCCAAATGATTCCAGTGAAAGTGTATGGAGTTTAAAAATGCAATGGAGCACTTCCTGTATTACCACATGACATTGCAAAATGGAACAGGCTATTTTCTGTTTGGGAGAAAAACTCAGGGTTTGTGTGTTAAACATCTCATTGTGGTTTATTTTGTACGATCATAAACGATAAACTTTTGTACCTTTTGATAACCTTATTATTAGTTTGTTTGACCATAAACAAAAACACAAAAAATCCTTACATTCTTCATTTTTACTTTGCTTATTTTGATACGATCATAAACAATAAACTTCTGTGCCTTGTTTATCATTATTATTAGTTTGTATGACCACAGTATGTAATTTATTTTGCTATATACTTCTGAGATCAATGTACATAAGAAACCACATCATATGGCTTTGTTCAAACTGCAGAGTCTTAATGCTCAGTCCGGATTTTTTGTGAAATACGAGATCGTTTACATTTCCAATTAAATACGACTTTTATGTGACCTGCAGTGTGAACTTTAAACACCCCAAAAGTGTCCCGCATGAGCATTGACGGACACGAAAACGTCACACACAGCGAGAGTGCGCAGTGTTTATGGAAGTCGGCTAAATATGGACGCTAGCCACCTGTATCACAGTTAGAGCTGCTAATCATGGAACTGTGCAGGATGCGAGACCTAGGCTCTTCTCGGGGTTCAATAACACCGCTATCCAGGAGTTCTATCGGTTCAACGATGGAGTTGTCTCCCAAAATAGTGTCCAGTTCTTTGTGAAATGGACAGTTTACACGTCCATTTTGTTTGTTTGAGTCTTTAACCTCTTTGTATTTGACTCGCTCGTTGATGACGTGTAGGTTGGATGAATGCGACTCGACCGTTCAGACTGAAGTCGCGTGTCAAAAGATCGGATATGCATCAGTTTGAGGACCACGTATGCAAGTGGCCTCGATCGCATTTGAAAAAATTGAATCTGTGTGGTCCAGGCTGTCATTAAAAGATCAGATACAGGTCGCATAGGGGCAAAAAAATCGGATTTGGGTCACTTCAGGCTGCGGTGTGAACGTAGACTACAGTATGTCATGAACCGGGGTGAGATAATATACGTTTTTTTGAAAAATGTGCTTTTCTGTTGTTTACAATGTATATGTAGTATGTGTATAATTATAACATAGGTCAGAAAATGGTGTAAAATGGGCCCGTTAAAGAAGCTTAGAGTGAAGCTTAGGAAGACTTGTTGTTTTGTCCTATACCTAAATCACACCTGTTTAAAGATGTTGTAGCTTTATAGCATCTGTTATCATACACATATAATAAAATCCGTGCAAATGAACTACAGCCTCTCTCAGTCTATCGGCCATCAGTGTGCTTCCAGTAACTGCAGGAGGTCTGTGCTGTAATTACTCCATAATAATCTTTTGCTGATAATCAAACCAAATGACCACGTTCTTTCACCTCCATTCACCGACTATTCAAATCTAATTACATTTAGTGCAGGGTTAATTAATTAGACTCCCGCTGACATTTCTGTAACTTTTTGTTCAGTACTGTTATAGGGATAAAAAAGTATGGGTCATTTTGAACAATGAAAGTTCAATTAAATAATGAGCTTTTTATTCGTTCAGGCCATGCAAAGTCTGATTGGGCCTGCCCACTCTCCTTTCAAAAGTATCAAAATGTATGTTCTTCTCTTGATTAGCTGCATTTACAATAGGGAAGTGTCCTCAAGTATGTTTCTGTTTCTCAAAGGAAGATTAAAGATTTTCAATGTGCAATCAAACAAGTGGTCCTTAAAGAGTCTGTACCTGATTTTGTCCATGTATTTCTGCAATATAAGTCTTGTCCCAGTACAGATATATTGTTTAAGCAGCTCTTGGGGTCAAAATAAGTCCACTGTGTGTGATTTTTTTTTTTATTTGATAGGAACAGTGCATTTTAAAGGTGCATTGTGTAACTTTACTTGTTTGGGGTAAGTCAAATGCTTCATAGAGTTCTTATTGCTTTGTCTGAAATGATTCACAGAGTGGCATTAAGCCTTTCTTTCTTCATGAATATCAAACCAGGCAAAGTTACAGGTCAGATCTGTGGAGTAGCGACCCTCAGAGTGAGAATCCCTGTTTTTCCAGGTATTTATGAGCAGTAAAACCATGTGTAATTAAATAAACGTTCAATGCCATACCGTGGAACATTGCAGGCGGAGCATAGAGCATATTCATAGAAACAAGCAAGCGAACATGAACTGGTTCTGTTTTTCATGTTTTTAAGCACTTTTGTACTCTGTATGTTCAATTTCTACAGTGGGGGTTTGCAGTACTCTTGAAACAATATTGAAACACAGAGGTTTGTTCTATGACAAAGCGTGAAAAAAGTATTATATTCAGTTGCATTGTTGCTATTTTTAGTGTCATAAATAGGAACTGGAGTTGTCCGTGACCTGCCCTTTGGACCACACTGACTTTTACAATGCAAAGTCACTCATAAGTTTGTCATCTGTGTGTGTGCTGTATTTACATGGATTTGACCACAGGCTCAATGAATAAACTCTTACTAACTTTGATGCTGACTTTACAGTTAAGACTGTGACAGTACTGCCTTTTCTATTTTAGTGGCTGTAGTATAGCCACATAATGCTGACACAATGCTGAATAAGTTGTTTTTAACAAAGTAATTTTACTAGAAATGCACTGATCAAGTGTTTTTGTTCTGATAGTGGTATCATTACTAAAATACTAAAGATATGTGAAGCTCAAAGGTCGTCTATTATGCAAAATTTTTAGCAACAAAATTAATGCTCACAAAACATACCTGGCTTTGTTTCATTCACACATCTGAGTAACCCTTCATTATTATATATTATGTATATTATTATTATCTGTCAACAACTCCAGTTTAAAGTTTCACCTTGTGATGTCATGAAGCAGTAGTTTTCACAGCTGCCTTTTACCTTTAGTTTACTAGAGATAGTCAATACATGGGCTGAAATGATCCGACTGACTCTAGTGAAGGTGTGTGGAGTTTAAAAACACAGTGAAGAAGAAGAGTTAAACGTGTATGAATGAAACAAAACGCTCCAGGTTTATTTTTAGTGAGGAAACAACATTTTAACATAAATCAAGAAATATCAGAATATGGGCAAAACAGATCATGACATTTTTACGTCTTTGTAAGTCCCTAATGGCTAATTATGTATTTTTGGAGCACCCGTCGTCTCTCATGTCTTCTCTTGGCAGAAAACAACCCTTTCAACAGTTTCCTGACCTTGAGCAAATTCTCACACAGACCCTGCCTCTTGTTTTATATTTGGCATCGTGATCTGTTTTTGTATGGGAGCAGTTTTGACACTAGTTTTACTGATTAGTCTGTGGGTATTGATTTTTGCTCTAGTGACATCCCCAACAGTTGGAGAACTGCAGTGGCACATCAGTATTCAGTGTGCCTTGACTTGCTGTGAAATCTGTCATATCAAATGTTATTAGTTTGACAAAATAGTTTCTATATTTGACAGGTCCAATCCAATCATAGTGACAAAACAAAACTTGCAGCCGATAACGCATAGAATAGTTATTTTCTGTTCCTGTCTCTGGACTTCTCTCCACTTTCCATTTCGCAGCATTGCATTTTAGTACAAATATATTGAAGGGCATATTACTCTGTTTTCTGATCTATGTTATAATGTTGTTTCCACATAATGAACATACCTGGAGTAGTGTTTTGTTCTTCTCTCAAACAGAAATTACTCCTTCTTTCTTTTAATATCATGTGGTAATATAGGAAGTGCTTTTAAACTGCTCTTTCACTAAAATCATTTGGATGATTCCAGTCCTGAAATTGCCAATCTCTTATCTCAAACTAAAGATAAAAAGTGATGGTGAACTTGAAAACTACTCCTTCATGACATCACAAGGTGGAACAGAGCATTTTGAGCTTTGGAAATGTAGACAGAATAATAAAAAAAGATGACTTAAATCCTTAAATGTGTAAATGAAGAAAAAACAAAACACAACTCAGTTTTTTTTTTGATGAGGTAACAACATTTGAGACCTTTAAAACATTGTTCAGCTATAAATAGTGCTATACATCTAATATTGCCCTTCTATGCCCCTCTTCGTCTTTCTCTACACCCAATTAACCTATTTGAATCCTGTGTATTTTTCTTGAGATTGCACGAGTTGGAGTGACAGGAGAACAGGGCATGTGTGGTTATCCTGCTAATGCACACAGCTGCTGAATCACCGGGAGGAAAGCATGATGGGAACGGGCAGCTTTGTCCGACTGCCTGTGGATGCATGAAACGCTCTGTCACACCCTGGGGTTCAGAGTTCAAAGGTCGGGTGAGGTCAGGCGAAGTGTAAAACGGAGCGTGAGTGAGATATAAAACACATGGGGCTCCGACACTGTTCATACGACGTGAAAATGCTCAAAAGTCTCATGTGGTGGATGCGGCAACATTAATTACATTTATTTAGCTACAAAATGACCCGCAAATACTGTATTACGCTGCTGTGTAATGCTCATGCTTTGCAGCTGATGTCAGCAACATTCCTTGGGGTGTGAAGCTAAGTGAAAGCACTGCTCTGTCTGAAGCTCTGTTGCTCAATTTAGACTTAATCTGGGCTTTATTTTAACGCACTCTGACCACAAAGAGTTGGAAAGATGATCTGTGCGCTTAAACAAGTCTTTCACACATAAAAGTACTCACTAAGTATCAATAGTCAGCCTAGCAAAACTCTTACATAAACAGTATTTCATAACTACATGGGCTGGGAACCTTTTCAGGATTTTTTTCCAGATACCAGTATTGAACAATAGTTGTTTCTTGAATACTGGCTCTTTTTGGAGACCATGTATTCATTAAAGGGCCCAGGCTATTTTCAGAACTATGTTATAACGTTGTTTCCTCATCCAAAACATAACCAGTGTTGTGTTTTGTTTCATTCACACGTTTAAAGCACAAACCCTGCATATTTCGGCTGAGTTCTTCTCTCAAACTGATAACACAATGTTCTTGTGATGTGATGTGGTAATACGGAAGTGCTCCACTGTGTTTTTAAACGGGATGATTTTAGCCCTGGAAATTTCAATTTCTACTGAACAAAGGGTGAAAGGTAAAAGTTAACCTGAAAACTACCACTTCATAACAACACAAGATGGAACAGAAGATTCTGAGCTATTCAAACGTGTGAATGACACAAAACACAAGTCCAGGTCTGTTTTTAGGGAGGTAACAGCAGTATAACATGGCTATAAGCTCATTACTGTCAATTTTGGAGTTTACTTTTCAAAACAGTATCGTAAATTGTCCTTTTTATTCATTTAATAAAGAAAATATCTACATTAAACATGCAAAACATTCAAAAAACTTGTTTTCAGAAGGATTTTTTTCTAGACCTGACTGTAACTTGGCTTTGTAACAATAATAATTATAAATGTCATACCTAGAAACTTTCCAGGCAATGCAATGACATCGTCATGGAGACAAGCAGGTGGATCCCCCATCAGAAAAGTTACATAGTGTACAAGTTATATTCACTTGTAGTTGTAATTCAACAACAGCCAATATGTTGAGGATTTAAGTGAGGAAAAATAATTGTACTTGCATCATGTTTTGTGAGAAAATCCAGATTTGTGCATATTAATCCAGTATATACACTGATTTAAGCTGCTACATCATACATCAAAGGTTTGAACTTTCTTTTTCAGTGTTAATCATTAATAACTTTCTACTCTGCTTCTCTTTTGGTGCAGAACTAATTACTTTTTTATCAGAGGGTGAATCATTTCAGATACTCCTGGTCTATTTCACAAACATAACGATCCTCTCCAGCCCTTCTCATTTCAGTCCATCTCTCTCCAGCACTGTAGATTTCAGCCTGTCTGGAGTCCTCTGGTGTTTCTTCTTTACTGTATGACCTCTTGGCTCTTTAGGATCCCACAGGACTCCACACTCATTACTACTGCAGTTTATACAGTGAACGGCGCAGAACTTTGCAGTGGACGTGAAAGAATGATACAATTACTTTATAAATTCACTGTAAACACTAATACTGCCAGTGCTATAGTTTTATATAAGAAATTAAAAGTAAATGATACTTTTCAGGCGATATCATCAACATTCCCTGGGGATGTTAAGCTAACTGAAGGCACTGCTCTGCCTTATGCCATGTTAGACTTTATTTGAGCTTTATATTAACACAATCTGATCATAATGAACTGATTTAGCTGGAACTACAACAGGGGAGCTGATTTGTGCTTTTAAACTACGCTCACACCCATAAAACTACAGTCATACATTTGTTAATGTGTGCATTGTTGTGCACAGTAACAGCTGAACATTACACAGCACAGACACATGGGAAATGGTCACATTTTTATACAGTGCTTTTCCACCTTCAGGCACTCAAAGCTTTTGTACATGTAGAACACCTCCAGCGAGCTGTCACTGCAAAGTATCAACTGACTTGCTGCATCATACAATGATGATAATACAATGATGATGATGGCCTCATATGATTTGAGGTGTTGATGGATGAATAAGTCACTTATATGGCTAATTATTCCTTCATTTGGCTATTTATTTGTTGCATCTCAGGCCTTTTATTAATGTTGTCAATTTAACACAATTTTATTAGGATTATATTGCTTTATTTTAATTGTATCAGTGGCATAAAACAGTGTTATCATTAATCACAATATTTATCTATAGCAATATATCCCGCTTCAAAATGTGTTATTGTGAAGAAATATTATTATTACAGTGAAGTCCTTGAGTCTTCACATACAATTAGAACAAATGTTGTCTTTGTCTTATTGTGAGTGGTTTTGTCTCTATTCAGAAAATAAAGGGTATTATAGTTTCTTTGTGTGTATCTTGCAGCCTGACAGTGTAACCTTGGTTGTGTTTGCATTGCAGCCCGAGCCTACATTTGGCCCAGAAGGGGTATTTTATCACAGTGTTGTAGACAAGGGCTCATCACAACTTGACATTATCCAAATGTTGAATCAAGAACAACCTTTTATTTGTCTTTTTTTCAGATTAAAGATATTGCTGGAAAGTTTTTTTTTTAAAAAATCACCATATTCTGTATTTAAAGGTGTACTGTGTATTTTTTTCTCGTGAAGGGTCCGCCTTGAATGTTATACAGTATGAAAATAAACTTGGAAATAACAAGAGACAAGTTATTGGGCAAATCTATGGAGAAGCAAGCCTGCATAGTCATAATTCATGTGTTTTCAAGGTATTTTTGAGTTGTAAAAGTCCTGTAATTGAATACTTGCAAGGCAAAAAGGTTTAATGCCATACTGTGGAACATAAGTATAATGTTGTTTTGGTCTTAAAATGTTCATATTAACCCACTCTATATGTTTCTTTTTCACAATTCCATCTGCAAATAAATTCCTATTCCTCTAAATTCTCCCCTATAACTGCAAGCCTCGATGAGCTTCATTTGACTGGAGCTGAATGCTATGGGTGACGTTACACATGCTTAGTCCACTTCTTTGTACAGTCTATGATTACCACAGACGTACATGGTTTTGTACCTGGCTGCATATATCCTCTGATGTCCTTGTAAAAAGACCAATCTCACATATCATTATTTACATAGTTGCATGCTAGTGTAGCAGCTCATATGCCTACAATAATATAGGGGCACTCTTATCACCTTGTCCCCGCTAGCACCTGTTTTATTGTTTTATATGTAAATGAAAATGTTTGCATGTATAGTGTAATGTTGTTTAATTTTGTCCCAGTGAAGATATTTGAGCTTTAAGCCATGTTATAATGCTGTTACCTAATCAAAAACATACCTAGAGTTGTGTTTTGTTTCATTCAAACAAGTAAAATCATTATTATTACTCTACTCTACATCTCCAAAGCTAAAAAAAACACTCAGTTTCCCCTTGTGAGGTCATGAAGCAGCAGTTTTCGAGTTAAACAGCTACCTCTTATCTTCAGTTCAGTAGAAATGATCAGTTCCATAGATAAAATTACCCAAATTATTATAGTGAAGATATATGGATTTTATTGAAACAAAACACAACTCTAGGTATGTTTTTGATAAAGAAACAACATTATAACATAGATCAGAAAATGGCGTAATATGAGCAAACAACAAAAATAAAACAGAACACAGATTATTATTGTCAGTCAGTTTTCATGTACTGTATTTTTGGGGCTATGAAGTGCACCGGATTATAAGGCGCAGTATCACATAATATGTCAGTTGTGTCATTGTCCACACATAAGGCACATCGGATTATAAGGCTCAATAAGAGAAACAAAACGCGTCTTGGATAGATCGAACTTTATTCAGGTCATTTACAATAACTCTCAGTTGTATAACACAAAAAAATACAAGTTTAACAGTTGGGTGATTTGGGCATCAAACATGCCCGGATCCCTCTCAACATTGTTCAGTTTTAACACAAAAATACAAAACCTGATATCTGCATGGTGCATGTCTCTTAACAGGAGCATTTTGGGTCCTTGTACAGCACACGGCAGAACTACCGGTATGTTGCACAGTCGCCCTATATGTGGCCAACATATTACTCCTCCTGACTCGCCCACTAATACCTTATTAGACTAATGTGGACAACATCAAATCGGTTGGAGGTTAAACACAACCAAAGGATCATACATAAGGCCACTGGATTATAAGGCCACTGTTGATTTTTGAGAAAATGTAATGATTTTAGATGCGCCTTATAGTGCGAAAAATACGGTAGTGGAGACAATTAAAAATAAAATTATAGTTCATATCGGCACTTACCTTTGCATTGACAGTGATGGCCTAGTTTAATCTGCACGTAAAAACATATGTGCAGGATTAGACTCATTTGGACCAGATGAGGACAGATGCTCTCCCTCTGCTCGGCCACTCGGAGGAAAAATCACCCGTCACAAACAGTTACCGCGCTGTCTGTCTGCCCAATGGCTCTTTGTGCTTCAGCGCTAATTAAGACTGACACCCGGTGCAGAGCTACGCACCGTTCACATCTGGGTTTAGTCCATGTTAACACCACAGCAGCTTAATCTACAGCAGCATATGAGACGAGCCAGGCATATTAAATAATGGTGAGTTTCAAATGCTGAACCTGGGTGCGAATTCGTGCTCTGAATAGAGATGGGTTTTTCTAACATCCCGTTGCGGTTTGTGAGTTATGTTTTAGTAGGATATTAATGCTCATTTACACCAGGAACATTTCAGTATTACAATTACAATATTACAAGGTTTTTTGGATCAACATTGTCCAGTAAATTTTCTTATCAAACCAGTTTATAGAGCAAAATGGGATATTAACTGCACAGATATCTTTGTGACCAATATCTGATCCAATACCATTTTCAATATTGGCACTGATATCCAGTATTTTATTGGTAAAAGTTTAAAATACATTTTTAACTAAATAAGGTTTTTTTTTGAAAGGCGGCTTCAGTTTTTCATTGATTAGTCATAACATATATTCTTACCAGTCTTACCAGCGTGTCAAAACAATTTTAGTTTTTTAAAAAGAAATACAATTAATATTATGCAGAACTGAGTGAAGCATTTTGGCCCGGCCCTCCACAATATTTTTTGTTTTTCCCATGGAAAAAACAATTGCCCACCCCTGTTCAACACAAACATAATAACAGTTTATTACCAAGAAGATAGTCAGAAGTTAATCATTTTATTTTAACATTTTTATTCAAAGTTGGTTTTTCATTTTGATTGTGTTTATTGCACTGAAAAAAACCTGTGTCATTACTGTGAGTGGGCTTGCATCTCCATAAACCTCTTATTGTCTCTTACTGTTTATTTCCATGAAAATGTTGTTTCTTTGGCTATTACTGTATCTTCCACAGTATGACACAAAACTTAACCACCTCCATTGAGAATATTCCAAAGTAAAATTTTAATTTTAATTTACATTTCATGCAGGGCTCTCCCACCTCCAAGTTACATACTGTGCCTTTTAATATTGTCTTGATTTAAAAAAACAAAAAACAAAACTCAGCATGTGTTTTGGAATATGCACAGGCCAGATAACGGTTATTAAAATAGTCAACAAATATTGTAATGATCAATCACAATTATTCAGATTAAAGGTGCATTACGCAACTTTAATTCACCTGCTTGTCTCTATACAGATGTTAATTCTTTCTCTGGAATATTCCATGTTATGACATCTGTTGTGCATTTATTCATTACTGGTGTTTCTGTTGCTCAAAGATACAATCATTCTCTCTGTGAACAGGGCTGCCTCTTCACAGATCTGATCTGTAATGTTGTCTCTGTTGAGATTGATCGGTTTAATCTCTGTCCTGGAACATTCTAGACAAAGCAATAACATCTCACTTGACAGGCCCTCCACCAGGAAAGTTGCACCTTTAAACT
>KN500612.1:0-11400 GCA_000787155.1 Scartelaos histophorus | reverse complement strand
TCACAATGCCTGTGTGAATAAGCAGCACACACGACTCACTTTTATCAGGAAGTTCAAATCAGTGAGCCTCAAATGGAGCGTGCTGCCTCTACTTTAAAAACACTTAAGTCCTGCTCTGTCTTATTTTCAGTCAAAACACTAAAGTCCGTTTCTACCACCACAAAGGGGCTCCGGGGAGAATCCACTGCACTTAATCCTATGACAGACAAGCATTAAATCAATAAATGAAGTGTACTAACATTTTGTCCTCGTGGTGAAGCCCTGGCCCTGATAATGGGTGCTGTCCAGGTGATGGGTGCTGTCAGGTGGGGGCAGAGATGGATGGTACGACTCTGAGTGGGTGACACGTCTTTCCACGCGTGAATATTCTCATTCAATTATTTGACGACCTCTTGCAATTTGCTCTGAATCTGTTCTTTCAAGTGTCCATATTACGCATATTATTATTTTTTGATTTATGTTATAATATTTGCTCATCAAAAACATGCCTGGAGTTGTATTTTGTTTCGTTCCCACATGTTTAACACACAAACCTTATACTAAACTTGCAAAAAATCTATATATTTATTTCTGCATTGCGCAACTTTTCTGGTGGAGAATCTGTCACCTAATCCAATCCAATCCAACTTTATTTGTATAGCGCATTTTAACAACACAAAGTCTCCAAAGTGCTGCACAGACTAGACACAATATAAATTAACTGAATAGGGGCGACTCTCCACAGATCTGCCCTGTAACTTGGCCTGGTTTGGTCTCTGTTATAGAAAGGTTTAATACCATATTGTAAAACATTCCAGGCAAAGCAATAACATCTCCATGAAGACAAGCAGATGACTGACCCTCCCCTAGAAAAAGTGACACGATGCAGCTTTAACCAGACCCTCTGCTGAGCCACGTATAAGCAGCGTGACAACATTATTGGGCCCTGGTGGTTGGAGCGTCGGAGGTGGCTGTTACCTGCGTGTGGACTCTGGTCTTTTCACACTGTGGTGATGGACAAACGAGCACCCATAACAAAGCAGAGGTAAACAAATCATGACATTTACGGGGACTATTTACTGAGCAGTGCTAAACCTGTGGGGAGGGTGATAAGGTGGCAGACATGGAAATTGGCTTGTCAATTTGCTGTGATTGGCAACATTTTGTTTCAGTCAGGCTCCATAACAAGCCTGTGTTTGCATAAAATGTTCCATGTGCAAGGGTGGATGAGTACATAAAACCCCAAAGCCTCATATTCATGGGCTTTGGTGAGGGTCAGTCTGGTGTAGCGGTATCCAAAATATAGAAATATTGATATATCGTGATACTAAATGTGGTGATACAGGATCATTATCTTGGGCCGCTGTATCGGTGTATGAGTAAGAGGATTTATGGTATGTTTTAGCAAATCTTTTGTGACTTCTTATTTAGTGGAAAGCAACTTGTCTGGTCCAGTTTGGGTCAGTCTGGGTCCATCTCCAGCCAAGTGGTTCTGGGCTCAGTCCAGAGGCATTGCTCTGGCATGGACCATATATAGACGTAGCTAACCTGCTAGCCTCTGTGATGCAAATAGGAAGTGTTCATGGGGGCGCTTCTGGCTCCTTCCACTCTGGCTCCAATTAACTTAACATTGTCATATTGTTACTCGTCTCTCTGTAACTGCTGCAATGAGCCTCATTATTTTGTAACGTTTCTGGTGGAGTGTCTGCCATCAGCTTATCTCCATGGTAATGTTATCGCTTTGCCTGGTATGTTCCACATTATGGCATTGAACAAATATATCTTTTTTTTTGCTTAATCTATACAGCGCTTGGTGGTAATCTATACAGCGGGTGGTGGTATCAGACCACCACCCGGTATAAGGTGTTTGCTGCAGTATTTCTCTTTGCCAAAATATCTTTTTATGTTTCTATAATGGTTAATCCACCAGTATATGCAAGATCCTTTTATCAAAACAATATCTTTAATGCAAAAATATAACTATCGTTTTTTTCCATACATTTCCACATTTAATGTTTTCCAAAAATGACACCAAAGTCTCATCCAAAGCAAGTCTCTGGGAACAGCTAGAAACTATTTGGAACTCGATAACAAAAGAGACTTTGCAAAGCTTCATAAAAACAATGCAGCAAAGGTGCTCACACAGAAAATACTAACTTTTTTGGTTATTAGATGTCAACAATGACTATTTTGTTATTCCAGTTGGTCATTTTGTTTTTGTTTTTGATATTTATTCATGTTTTCTTGTTTTTTTCCTCAAGACTACCACAAAAACATATTATTACCTTGAGCGGTCACACTTCTTCACAGATCTGACCTGTAACTTGGCTTGGTGATACTAATGCTGTACTGTAGAACATTCCATGAAAAAACAATAACATTTAAATGTACCGAACTCAGGCAGGTGGCGAAACCTCTACCAAAAAAGTTCCGTAATAGCAAAGTAATAGTGCATTTCTGCCCTGTGTCTCTGTGATCCTTTAGCTTTGGAGTTCTGAGACATTTTCCTTTGTGCAGAGTCTTTTTTCATACGCTTCAGAGAGATAAGCAGAGAATGATATTGGGCTGAAGTTTCATACATTTTGTGGCGTGGTGCTGCCGGGCTGACTGTTTTAATAACTCTTTATCTGAGTATGCTGATGTGGAAGCCCATAAAGCACTGAGCAGTAGACAGGCCTGTAGAAAGACCATTTTTTCTGGCTGTGTTTCAGAAAGTGATAGAGACCATTTGGATGAGACTGTCAACACTGCAGAGAGATAAAGATGTTATTTCTGCAATATTGGTCAGTCATGTTTGATTTGCAGGGGCTTAAAAGTGTGATTTGTGAAACATATTTCTATTATTGTACTATACTTGAATATATTTGGGAATAAGAATAAGTCAGATCATACACAATTGCAGAGATAGGTTGAAGTAAGTTACAACATTTTTACTTTTTTAAGAGACTCTAAATTATGATTGAAAGGCCCTATACTATATTACACTACTTTCTGATCTACTCAGCAAAAAGGGAAGTGTTAAAATTGAATCTCATGGAATTAATTTAAACATTCAGGGGTTATATGAGTCCAATCTGTTCGAGAGTTAATTAAGGAACACTGGACCAAAGTTTCCATTCAACCCCAAAATCAAGAGTTATATTAACATTTTGAGAGTAAACAGATCACACTTTGTAGTTTGTAGGGTTAGCTAAACAACACACAGAGGAGTTTTGTTTTTACGCTTTATATTAGTTAATTTAAGATGAAATTATGTACAAAACTGGTTCAAACTGGTCTTCTCTCACATAAGTTTGAAGTGGTGAGTGGTACCAAATGAACACTAGGGGAAGTTTAATTAACTTCAACTATATCAACTCTGGCAAATAACCCCAACTCGAAACCCAATTTCACTTATAAATAGTTAAATAGTTAAAATAAAACTTTGTATGTTAAAAACAACTTTGAAATATTTTATCCGTAAAGTTTAACCCTCAATTTTTTTGCTGTGTATCTTGTAATGTTGTTTCCTTATCAACAATATACCTGGAGTTATATTTTGTTTCATTCACATGTTTAATACACAAACCCTGTGTATTTAACTTTTCTTCTCTAAAACAGAAAACATTGTGTTCCACCTTGTGTTGCCATGTGGTAATATAATATCTTCAGTAAACCTGCATAATTTCAGCCCCAAAATTGCCAATCTCTGCCAAACTAAAACTAAAAGCCATCTGTGAACTTAAACTATCACTACATGACATCACAAGGTGGAAACTAATTCACACGTGTTTACTCAAACGTGTGAATGAAACAAAACACAACTCTGGGTATGTTTATAACACGGCTTAAAGCTCCCAAGGGTTATTCAACGTATAACCTGAGCGTTAAATTCATAAGCTCTTGAAGTATGCTCCCTTTTTGCTCTCATATGCTGACGCTCCCGGTGCTTATACAACATTGTGGAGTTTTTTAGATGTACTTGGCACCTCTGAACTGTTGCCATGGCGCTGTGTGAGATGAACGCAGTATCTTATCTCTTCTCCGTCCTAATTTCCTGTGGAGCTTACCCCTGTGGCTGTGCTCCCCGTGACCGTGGAGACGAGGAGGGGGCGGGACAATCATGCAAACATGGCCGACTGCAGAGGCCTCGCCTCTGTAATCACTGAGTAAACAAATGAAACATATGGAGCAGTGTCGCCGGGGACAAAACCCTCTGACAAATATGTCTCATATGTCACGCAGGGTTTCCCAGTGCAGAGTGGGTGAAGGAAGGGAATAATATGCATGTTACTGGTTGAATTTTGGATTTTATGCTTGTGTCTATTGGAATGTTTAGATGATAACAAATCTGACAAAATGTTACGTGTTAAAGAGCCCATATTACGCTATTTTCTGATCTATATTATAGTACAAAAAACATACCTAGAGTTTCATTCTCATGTCTTTAACATACAAATCCTGCATCTTTTGACTTTCTTCCAAACTGAAAACACTCTGTTCTAACTTGTGATGTGGTAATACAGGAAGTGCTCCATTGTACTTTTAAACTCCTTACACCTTCACTAGATTTTTTTATTTATTTAGCACATATATAACATAACTATAATTAAAAAGGCATGCTAGATAAAAAGTAGGTGCCGGAAGAAGCAAAAAGACCAAAATGGCTTATATTAAAGTCTCCATCTTATGAATAACATTAAAATTGAATATTATAGCTGTGTATTACAAAAAAAAATTACATTTACACACCTTAGCTTAAACACATTTGATTCAGACATGGATTAAAATACAATGAAACATCCACAATTGAATGATTATCAAACATTATCATGAAACATTTCCTCAAAGTCTTTTTGAACCTTTCTGATATGCTGTCGCTAACCAGATGTGAAAATTGGCCCGACAATTTATCATTTGGATCATTTCAGCCCTCGAATTGCCAATCTTTACAAAAGGAAAAAGGTAGCTGTTAACTTGAAAACTTGTAGAACTTATTGTTACACACCTACACCATTTGCTGGATTTGAGATCACATCACAACACTCTAAGGGCTAATAATGTTTAAAACAAATGGCCTAAATGAATGAGAACTTTGCAAATCAATTCCTTGAAACGGGGAGAGGTAGCAACCCAAGAACATAGAGAAAAATCCCACACATTTAATTGTCTTACTTGTAAAATGTGAAATTTATTAGGACATGCAACATTTCGGCCTTCATCAGACAAATTGTTCACATTTTGCAAGTAAGATAGTGTGCAGGATTTTTCTCTATGTTAATATAAATGCTTATTTTGGTAGTAATAGGAATTCACTAAAAGAATTCAACATTTATCAATTTTCCTTGTGGATTTTTGTAATCGACTCATATCACATCACGCTGGGGGTCTTCTGCATGTGAGTGTATTGGTGGAAGGTTCATCTGTTACCATGGTGACACAGGCAAACACTGTCATATAAGTTGTAAGATCGTAAAATAAGAAATGGATTTAAACATCACATTTTGTATTTTTACAGGAGCCTTTGATCAATACGAGCGTTCTTCGTCCCCAGGGAACGTTGACGACACCGACTGCAAAGTGTCACTAGAAAAAACTTGCTCTTGCCCCGTATCTGTGAGTATATCATCACGCTCTAGTCTGAAAACCACCGGTAAGATCGCTTATTTAAATCACACAACACATGATTCAGTAATGAAAAGGAAAGGGAATAAAAGGACAGCTTCAGGGGGTTCTGTTCTGTCGGATGGAAATGCATTGTATCGATATTGCAAACACAAATTTTCACATTTTGGCAGCCCAACTATTTACCAAAACAAAAAACAGCACACCTCGAATTCTTAGTGGCCCATTAGTCTCGTCTGCGGTGTTAACGGGGCTGCCTGGTGTTCGGTTATTGTAGTGAATCTTCATGATGAGCGCTCGGGGCCTATTTAAGTCCGTCTCACTGGAGCAGCACGATGAATACTGTTCACAACTGCAGCGTGAGAGAGATAACCCAGGCAATTTGAAATCCAGACAGAGATGGACAGATACAGCGGAGGAGAGGAGGGAGAGAGCGAGAGAAGGAGGAGGGAGGAGTGTGGTTATAAAAGAAAAGTAATGCGTGTGTCCTGTGGATGAGAAGAGTCCATGAATGAATCTGCTGCACTGGGGAGACTGTCATTATCAGGAGAATAAAAGACGACGGAGAAGGAAAATCTTTAGGAGTTTTGAACATGTTTTATGTAAAATCCATTCAACCTAAATATCACAACACGGAAATGAAAAGTTAGTTTAAAGGTGCATTGTGTAACTTTCCCAGTGAATGGTCTGTTCAATGCTTTTCTCTATTCAAATGGTATTACTTTGTCTGGAATTTTTCACAGTTTGATGCTAAAACTTTCTGTCTTCACGGAGTCTGTGGAGAGTAATTTAATACATGTAACGTGGAGCTGTTTAATGTCACACTGTGGAACATTCCAGGCAGAGGAATGACATGTCCATAGAAACAAGCAGATCCCCAAACAAAAAGTTACATAGTACACCTTTAAACCTAATTTGGAAAAAGGCTTTACTTATTTGTAGGTCAAAATAAGTACGTTACTGAGTCAAAGCTGATCATTAGTAACAGATGAAAATGAGTGCATGCCCTGTTCTTAGTTCTAAGTTAATTAATTATATATTGTCATCGCTTCTTTGGGGACAAAAATCTTGAAATCAGGATTTTAAATTTGATTAAATGCACAACCCTAGTCCTAACCCAGAGTGATCCATATAAGCGTTCTTGCTCGTCATACAAACTAGATTAGAAAATTGTTCAAAAACATGAAATAAAAGCAAATTAATATAATGAAACTTTGTCTTTGACCCATACTTCATCATAACTGGCCCATATTACACTATATTCTGATCTACTGTATGTTCTAATGTTGTTTCCTCATCACAAACAGACCTGGTTTTGAGTTTTGTTGTTGTTTAACTCTCAAACTGTACATACCGTATTTTTCGGGCCATAAAGCACACTGGATTATAAGGCGCAGTATCAAATAATATGTCAGCTGTCATTGTCCACACATAAGGTGCATCGGATTATAAGGCACAATAAGCAAAACAAAACGCGTGTCGGAAAAATCAAACTTTATTCAGGTAATTTACAATAACTCTCAGTTGTAGTTAACACAAAAATACAAGTTTAACAGGTTGGTGATTTGGGCATCAAACATGCCCGGATCCCTCTCAACATTGTTCAGTTTTAACACAAAAATACAAAACCTGAAATCTGCATGGTGCATGTCTCTTAACAGGTGCATTTTGGGTCCTTGTACAGCACACGGCAGAACTACCGGTATGTTGCACAGTCGCCCTATATGTCGCCAACATATTACTCCTCCTGACTCGCCCAGTAATACGTTATTAGACTAATGTGGACAACATCAAATCGGTTGGAGGTTAAACACAACCAAAGGTCACACATAAGGCCACTGGATTATAAGGCCACTGTTGATTTTTGAGGAAATGTAATGATTTTAGATGCGCCTTATAGTACGGAAAAAAATACAATATAGAGGCTTACACCTTGTGATGTCATGTGCTTCTCTGTGTTTTGGATCATTTAGACCTGAAAATGCAAATCTCTGTTAAACATAAGGTAAAAGGTAGCTATTTATTTGAAAACTTCAGCTTGACATCTCAAAATGGAACAGAGCATTTTGAGTTCTGGAGATGCAGACAGCCTATTAATGCAGGATTACTTAAAAATGTGTGAATGAAACAAAACAAAACTCTGGGTACGTTTTGAGGAGGTATCAACATTCAAATATGACTTAAAACTCACAAGAGTTTATTTTGCGTAATATAGAAATTTAAATGTGCACCGCAATGCCCATCAAATACATGGAGAAACTTGCATTGGGGACGGTGTCAAGCATAAAACGTTGCCAAATTACAATGCAAATACCTTCACACCTGGGAAAAAGAACACTTGCTCTAGCTATTCAAGTAAAAACATGCTAAATTAAATATGCTTAACTGAGGAAACAGACAACCTTGGTGCATAATCGTGGTCCATTTCTATGCTCGACTTATTCTCTTAAAAGTGCAACAGTATAATACAAACACTTATCTGGTCCTTTTCCTGGTGAAAGCTGCGGAGCCTTGATTATAGAGTGCCTAAACAACCCTTCACACACCGACCGCAGTATTTGGTTTGCTAATGAACCAGAAACAAGAGTCGCTCATACAAAACGAGAGAGGAGAGGGGCTTTTTCTGTCCTCTTTTTATTTAAACCTGCCCACCTGATCCATAGTCAGCTGTTCTGTATTGTTAGAACCATGATTGGATGTGAGGAGGTAGGCGGTGAAATAGTGATTAAGATAAAGTGCAGTACACAATTCTGTTAAAGGCCTTATATTACACAAAATGGATTCTTGTGAGCTTTAAATTATGTTAAAATGTTGTTAACTCATCAAAAACATACCTGGAGTTGTGTTTTGTTTCATTCACACATGTTGGAGTAACCCTTTAATATTAAAGGTTGTATAGAGGATTTTTGTTTTTGTTTCAAATTGTCAGTGATGGCATTATAGACATGGGAGCCGTGTAATTATGACGACCAAAACAAAAAGAATGAAAATCCATCAACTTTGGACATGGTGGGGCCAGATAAACCTCTGTTGGGTTGTCAGTCAAACTCCTACACTCTCGTAACTGACTCTCCAGCTTGCTAGGATTACGTGATTTACATAAGACACTGTTTACTAAACCAATGCAGCGGTTCTTAGTGACTTTTTTGAGCTGTAGCTTCTTCGCAGTTAGCACCAAGTTTATTGCAATGACAGACAATAATCCACTACCAGTTCACCACAAAAGAAAGTCTGTTTTTGAGGTCACAAATGAGAAGAAAAGGGGACTGAAGCAGACGAGGGTCTAAAGACTGTCACATTCATAGAAGATAATAGATAATAGTAGCCCCCTTGGTGCAGCAGGTTTTGGCGTAAAGAGGAGGCTGGACCTGTCAGATAGGGAGATGGTTTTACAACAGCACAAACAGTCGCTGTACTCCTTGTTCCTTGGAAAATCCTCTATTCAACCTTTAAACTGTTTACATCTCCAAAGCTCAAAATGCTCTGTTCCACCTTGTGATGTCATGAGTTGGTGATTTTCAAGTTAACACTTTTTATCTTTTGTTCAGTAGAGATCATCATTTCCAGGGCTGAAATGATCCAAATGATACTAGTGAGGATGTATGGAGTTTAAAAACACAATGGAGCACTTCCTGTATTAGCATATGCCATCACAAGGTGGAACTGAGTATTTTCTGTTTGAGAGAAGAACTCAATATGCAGGGTTTGTGTTATGTGAATGAAACAAAACACAACTCCAGATGAGGAAACATTATAACAGAGACCAGAAAATAGCACAATATAAGCCCTTTAATTAACAACCTGGGCTGGTAAAAACCTGAAAAGGCTCTTTGTGCATTACAGTCACTCATCATCATACACCTGTACCCATGTTCCCGGGTTTGAGAGACCATGTTGTATTGCTAATCATTCTCATTAATTCATACAGGAGTTTGTGCTAAATTAGCCTGTCCTGTGTCTGTATAGATCTGAGTGTTTAGCATTCCGCTCACTTCCTGTTAGCCGTGTGTTTATGCCCTGTCCTGCTCCTGACCCCTATTGGCGTTCCCTTATAGCTCCCACTGGGACAGCCACCTTCGTCTCCATGCGCTAAATTACAGGCTGCCCTACAGAAGACAAAATGTCCCATAAATGCATTTTAAATCCAGGTACAGACAGTGGATTTGGAGCCTTTTGTTTAAAGGTTCTGTATTGCACAAAATCGATTCTTGTGAGCTTTAAGCCATGTTTAATGTTGCCTTCTCAAATTATACCTGGAGTTGTGTTTCCTTTCATTCACACATGTTTGAGTAACACTTATTATTGCTCTGTCCACCTTGTCCATCATGTAGTGGTACTTTTCAGTTAACAGTTACATTTTACCTTATGTTCAGTGGAGATTAGCAGTTCTAGGGCTGAAATTATCAAATGATACTAGTGAAAGTGTGTGGAGTTTAAAAGCACAGTGGGGCACTTGAGGTGGAACAGAGTGTTTTCACTTTGGTTTTATGTGTTAAAAATTTGTGAATGAAACAGAACAAAAGTTCAGGTCTGCTCCTGTATGCCACAAGATTAATATGGCAAATGTGTGAAGTCAATCCATGAGAAATTATTTGTGAATGTTTATATTATTATATTATAAGTTAATTAAGTTTATATTTGACATTATAAATTAATCTCCCGTAGATTTAGACATCTATTATAAATTCAGGCTTGTTGGGGTAAAAACTAATTAGTCTCTAGTTCTTGTGCTCGTTGCATCATTTTGAGTTGAAGGACAGATCCCTGAGCGTTTGTCCTTAAGCCAATCTGAAACCTTGTGGTCTATTTTTAAGATGCACTTTGGGCTTATGCTTGTCAAAGCTTAAAAACCTCCATGTAGAAGCTTTCCTACCCTCTCTCCTCTGCTCTATCTTTTCTCTTTCTCCCCTCTTCTCTCTTCCTCTCTTTTGCTCTCATCTTTCTCGCTCTCTGCCTTTGTTTTACTCTGTCCCGTCTCTCTCTTCTTTCTTCTCTCTCCTCTCTCCTCCCTCTCTCTTCAGACCTTCATATGGTCGCACAGATGGCAGTTCTGACTTCAGGCTTCTCTGGTGCTTTGGCTCACAGCTCACAGTGATGCGTTCAGGGACCACTGTACTTTTCACTACACTAAACACTACTTCAGGGGACTCCACGGGCAGAATAGGAGCGCTGAGGGTTGTCTGCAATAGAGATGACTCCACAGTTTAAATGGTTTCTGTGTCTCTCATGGCACCACAACCTCCTATAATCTCTATACATTGCAGTAACATCACGCTGGGGGTGCATTTCTATATAATTCTATGGTGGGATGTTCGCAACCATGGCGACACAATGCATAGCACTAAACACCAAAAAGTCTGAAAACCCAAGGAAAAATACAAAATTAATTTAAACAACACCTTTTTAGAAGCCTGTGATCAATTAGTGTTCAAGGTCCTGTTTAGGTGTTTGACTTTCAACAAAATTTATGAGACTGACTTTCAGAAAATAGCGTAACATATTTATTTATTTAAAATATAAAAAACAGACGTTTTTTTCTTAAGTGATGCGAGACTCATATAGTTTCCTATTGGTGTATAACTGTCTGGGGTTTACTTCTGTGAGGAGGTGAGATCTTTGTCTGACATGTGCTAAACGTTCTGTCCAGCCCACATCAAGACCCCCCTGGCCCCTGTCTGAAGCTGTCCTGCTCATTTTCACTCTGTCTCTCTCGTCTGATGGGCAATTTCACACACTCCCACTCTCTTTCACTGCATTTCATCCACAGGACACACTGCCCCTATCACTGCAGAGAGTCGTTGAAACTTTGAACTTTTT
>KN500611.1:69340-79382 GCA_000787155.1 Scartelaos histophorus | reverse complement strand
GGTGAATCTGTGCCCCCCCCATACTTCCCCCTCTGTCACTTTAGGATACAGCCCTGGGAAACGTATATATTTGCTCACTTTCACCTTCAATGGCCATGTGTGCCCTGTGTTTGCCCTGTGTGTGTCCTGTGTGTGTCCTGTGTGTGTCCTGTGTGTGTCCTGTGTGTGTCCTGTGTGTGCCCTGTGTGTGTCCTGTGTGTGCCCTGTGTGTGCACAGAGGGGCAAAGACAAACATCTCTTCTGCTGCGGGGAGCGGGCTCAGTGAGAGGTCCTTGTGAACGCGAAGCTTTCACACATTGCATGCCAATACCAAAGTTGTCATGCTGACGTTGTGTAAAATGTAAATACAAACACAATGTTGTGATTATAGAGACTCTAGAAGCGAGTGTGTGCGTTTTCTTCTTTTGAGAGGCAGAAGCTTTACTGAAATGTAAAACCTGTTTCTGTTCTTGTCAATCTGCACAATATTTAGTTAATTAAGCATCTTAAGTCTTACATCTTAAGTCTTTATTTCTTTCAGCCCTTTGTCACTCCTGTCCCATTAATAAGAGATGTATTGCACTCACTCATTAATTTGATTTATTAATTTATTAATTTGCTTTTCGTCACTTGTTACAGACATGGAGAAGTTATTTTTTTACCTGAAATGTCCCACATTCGGGCGTTAAACATATCTCCCTTCCATTTGTTCAATTACAGGTGTTTCATAGCACAAACTTACCTTAAAAGCAAACAAAAGCTTCTCCATAGATCTGATCATTAACCTGTCTCCATTGTGATTATCGAGTTTATTTTCATACTTAAATAATCAAGGCAAAAACAGCAGTATCTTCATGTAGACAAGCAGGTGGCAGACGCTCTACCTCAAAAGTTACACCTTTAAAGTTATAGTTATCAGTTTTTATGCTGAGATTGCACATTGGGTATTGATTCCGTATAAAGGTGTTGATTACAGGAGGTGCCATATCTTTACCCGCTCTGTTTAATCCCTTGTTCTAGTTTGTTCAAATGTGCTGCCGTGGCGAAACATTCATTCAGTAGTCGGTGACAGGTTTGCCCTTGCTCGGTACAACGGTCTGGGAATGTGCGAGCTTGAGTCACCAGAGAAAGGAGATTGTCAAAAGTCAGTGTGAGCCGCAGGTATAGACAGACACGCACTTGAGCACATACTGCTCACGATCTGTGCCAAGTCTGCTGAGAATACCAGGTGTGACCGTAATGAGGCCGTGGCTGCTCGGATGAGGGTGAAGAGGCCGGGGTTTGGAGAGGAGCACTTAGACAGAGAGGGGTGGGCGGGGGCTGTCTGCTGCAGGTAAACACAGAAGTCTAGTACCTCTGACAGCTTTATTACCTGTGAGTTTACGGTGGCGATGCGTCTGTGGAGGAGGGGCTGCTGCTGGTATTTGCTCCAGGCGCAGGTTATTGTTCAAAAGGTTATTGATAGTGGCTTAATCACTTTTATTCCATTTTAATTTGTGGAAAACCTATTAAATTGGGCCTTGTTTTTCATTTAAGGCGCCCATATTACGCTCTTTTCTGATGTTTTCTTGTCAAAAATATACCCGGAGTTGTGTTTTGTTTCATTCTCACACAGAAATCCTGCATAGTTCTTCTCTCAACCAGAAAACACTCATCTCATCCATCTAATAATACAAAAGGTGCTCTACTGTGTTCTTAAACTCCATAGACCTTCACTAGAATCATTTATTTCAGCACTGGACTTGCCCTTTTCTACTGATTTAAACATAAAAGGTGTTTGGTTGTAACTAAACAACATGAAAAAAAAAAGTTTATAATCTATTCATGTATTTGTATATACATTAAAAATGGGGGAAGTTAAATTATCAGTTTGGACATTACTATGAGTAATAATAAGACAGAAAACTATTTTAGTGACTGTTTTTAAGACCAAAAATAACACTGCAAGTTAAAAAAAATGCTCACGTAATATATTTAGTTCTGACCATGTTTTTATGGGGAATTCCCAAAAGTTTCATCTACTCACCTCAATTTGTGCCTTCCTATTTTCAGTTTCAGATCTCATCGTAATCACAGACCTACGCACTGCCCGCTTGATGGTTTTAGTCACTATATCAAATTTTGAAGCATGATATATCACTACAGAGATATACTGCGATAAAAGATAATACTGAAACTGTTTTTTGCCTCTGACACATTGACAATAAAGCCGGATAATTCCAGTAAACCATTTTTAAATAGACAGTATCATTAAAAGGCATGCGCTGCTACAGCTAAATAACACATTGATGCAATAATTATCCATAGAAGTTACTTGTTCAACCCACTACAGCTCAAAAAAACTAAAAAAACCCCACAAATCTTCCAACTATTCCATACAAACTGTACACATGATAAATATTGAGCCTCAAAATATATTGTTCCCGCTTTCTTATACTGAACTATAAGTTGAAACACTCTATTATCATGGCAGGCCCACTTCCACGAACAGGATATTCTGTAGTTTTACCCATTTTGTGCACCTGCCAGCCTCTCCATCCTCCACTACAGCGACACTGGGAGTCATCTGGCTGACAGGCGACCACTTTGTCACTATAAGGTGAAGGGCAGAGTGACAGAAATAAATTGAAAAAAGCCAGGAGTGGTGTTGGAAATAAGAGTAGAGATGGAGGAGCCGCAGCGGGGACTCAACAGGCATCTAATTACCTCCCAACACGAACCCTCAGCTCCATGGAAACGCTCTGTAGAAATGCTCCCTCCTTCTGCCTTTACCCGTCACACAAACGCTGCTATAGACCAAGTGTCGTACGGATCAGCTGGGTCCAAAAAGATATGATGAGATTGTATAGGCCAGCTTGCTATTTGATACAGACTAATTGATTAGACCACTGACGGCTGCATAAGGAAGTCAATCAATCCTCTATGGAGAGTTTATGGCGCAGTTAGGCGCGTATAGCTGGTTTACTTTCATATTTTTAAAGACGCCGTGTTTTTAGATTTCCCCAAAGTGAATTATTGGCCCTCATCCAACGCTGCATCCCTTTCTCCACTCCATCCATAAATCTCCTCTTCGGTCGTGCTAGTACAGGGCGTTTACTTGGCGCCTTAAACCTCCGTGGGTTGTTTTTCTCACTCTTTTTTTAAGGCTGCGAAACTGATTGAATTTTAATTAAGATTTCAAATTGTCAATTATATGCTTAGGTCTTTTTTAGTGGAGAAGTCTAAGCCAATCCTCCCAAAAAAGCAGCATTTCAGACTTTGGAGAACTTAAGAGTAAGAAATGTGATTATCTTTATTTGTTTTAAATGCCATTTGTTAAAGTATAAAACTCTATTTGCCTATTTGTTTTTAGTAAGAACCAAATTGAAAATCAAGATCGATCAATATGATGATAAAAATGTGTTATATTGGTTATCTCGTTTTATTTCCTTTTATTTGTTCATATGTTTTGAGAATAGAAAGTGGGTTTTTCACAATGGGGAAGTGCGACTTGTAATTTCCACGGTGGATTCCTGGTTAAAAGGTCAAATTACACACTGATCGCCGCACTTTCTATTACATATCAGCATTTATTCCATGTGTAGCCGTATAAGCAGTGACCTCAGCTCCTCCATTAGGACGCTGGAGACGGGACTTACAAACAAACCGTGGCCGTGCGTTTCTGTAATGCTAATTAATGGCCTACAACATCATATATCAACCATGACACACCACATGGCCTATACTCCGGTCGCAGTCGTAATGAGAAGATGGATTTACTTCAATGGGAAAGACGGCAGCCATAACAAAATTAATCATGCCTGGATATTAGATTAGCCACTGTTACCGTCACAACTACAGCTGTTCAGGATTCATTGAGAGAGCTGCCTTTACTGTGGACGAGACTATTTCACTGTTCTGTTATAGCCAGTACTTTAAAGGGCCTGTATTACGCTATTTTCTGATCTACGTTAAAATGTTTCGTCATCACAGACATACCTGGAGTTGTGTTTTGTTTCATTCTCACATGTTTAACACAGTTCTTCATTATTTCAGCCCTGGAAATTCCAATCTTTACTAAACAAAATGGTAAAAGGCAGATATTAACTTGAAAAGTACCACTGCATGACATCACAAGGTGGAACGGAGCATTTTATCCTCTGAAAATGTAGACAGACTGATAATAAAGGGTTGTGTGAATGAAAAAAACACAATTGCAGGTATGTTTTTTGAGATAACAATGAGTCACTTTTGCGTATAGGACCTTTTAAAGATATTTTTTCCCATTCAAAATATATAATATTTTGAATGTCGCTATGGCAACAGTTAAAATTCATCATTCTGAAACCAAGAATAATATAATTTCCACAGATGTTACTAACAAATGTTTAATTTACAATGAAAGGGAAGAGTCACACTTTTATCATTATTCCCAGTTACTGACGTCGCTATGACCAAACAACAGTCACATTTTCTTAATAATAGATTATTTCAGCCATAGTTGTAAGATTTTCTTCTATATTATTGTGCTCGGTTGGAGAGCTGCTGTAATTTATCATAAGTGCTACGCAGGAATAGAATCAGCCCTATTCAGTTTGGTACAATTCCTCCTCCAAAAGCTCTTCATTGGTGGTCCATCTGAACATTATACATAATACATGAGTGTTTTTTACAGCGATAAGACATTTTGAGTGACAGATTGGGGACGCTCTGGACTCAGACACGTGCCAATTTGTGTTATACTCCAATTATGTTGAAGTAATATGATGAGTAGCTTAGGCCTATCATTTGTTAGAGCCTGGTTTTCGCCCACTCAAAAAGGACAAAATGGAGTTAGTTGGAGTTTTAAGAGCAGGTGAAGTGGTATAACTCTAAAAGCTCCATCAGAGGTTTGGAGTGCTGCTTAATGCTCATTACGATTCAGTGTCAGGTTGTTTCACTCTTTTCACTTTTAGGCAGATGGCTTCTGTCAGTGAGGAAAAAAGTTTTTTACCTTTTTTAACAAAAGTATGATTAAACACATTATTCATTGCAGATGTTTCTATTGCTCAAAAATACAATCATTCTCTCTGTGAATAGATCTCCACAGATCTGACGTGTAATGTGGCAAAGTTGTCTCCCTTGATCTAGACAAAACAATGACATCTCCAGACAAGCATTTGCTGACCCTCCACTGGAAAGGTTGCACAATGCACCTTTAACACTCATCACAGACAATTAGAAATATAAAGATGCATTTATTCACAACTACAGTTTTGTTACTTGTAATAGTATAAAAGGAACAATTTCTGGAACAATTTTCTTAAAGGTATTTTTGAAAAATAAAACCAGCTGTAATTGAATAAGTGTAAGGTTAACGTCATTCTGTGGAACATTGTGGGCAGTGCAGTGACACAGTGCACCTTTAACATATAGAAACCATGACTTCACTTGAACCCAGCTGCACTTTTGCACTCTCAGTCCTTTGCAACACGCCCCTGCACAATAGAAACACACAGATCCAAACCAGTGTGTCTGTTCTAGCTGTGGAATGACAGGCCCACAGGGCGTGTCTGTGTACAGGGCAGTGCTGGACGAGGTCCGGGTTAGACAGACAGGTGCGAGGATGTGACCGCGACCCTGCTATGGAACTTCAGGGGAATTCCTCGGCCGGGTCGTCCTGCTGATGGTGTGCGCTGCATAGGCAGAGGCAGCACGGGGATTGGGTGGGGAGCTGAATTCCTTGATGGTAACTCAATCCCATTTCTCACTGTTGTGTGGGTGCAAGTGTGCAGGCAAGTGTTTGTGCAGGATACAATGCTGTCATTTGTCTCCAGATCAAAACACGCGCCATTAAGCAAAACCTCTGTGGTCTCATCTGTTGTGTGCTGACATGGGCAGATCAGCCAAACATGTGACCACCTTCTTAGTTAAGCTTATGTTATGACTGCCAAAATGCACTCTGCACTTTGATGGAGCTTTCGGACCTATTCCTATTGACAACATTTGTTTGGTGAGTTGGAGCTACAGTTGGACAAATGGACAAGGTCTGTGACTGGGTCATGAATGTTTCTGGTTTGGACCAAGTTTTGCGATTGCAGTTCACAATGCACATTCACACGGGATTATGAATTACTTTGAGAGGCAGCTAAAAAATAAACTTATGTGCATATTAAAACTTAACTTAAGAGATCTTAACTGTGCAGTTAGTGGCTTCATGTGATAAGACTCCATGATGACAGCATATTGTGTTTTTGTGCAAATATTTTAAATAACTGCAGATTTTGTCATTTGTTAAGTAATGGTCACTGAATTTGCACATTTCATTTCCGTTGTTTCTGCAGCCTTTTGTTTCTAACCCTCACAATTTGCCCTGTGTTAGTCTGTCTATCATATCTATGTATTTACTACTACAAATGTGTTCTTAAGGACTTCACCTGTTGTTCCTGGTTGTGAGTAGTGTTTTTGTTTCTTTCTCTGAGCAGTGAACTTAAGCTGCCAAATTACTGTGAGCTTCAGTGTGGATGCCAGGACTCTTTTGGATTCCTGTAGGGCCAGGGGATGATGATCAGGGCACGGGGCCAGAGAGCGCCCCGTGCGGTGTACATCCCACTGGGAGAGGAAGCTGTCCCGACTGTGGGCTTGATGGAAATTAGGGCACGGATTATTGTTAAATTGTGTTGTAAATGATGACAAATGTGTGTTTTGCTCTCTTCAAAAGATCTCACCGTCACAAAAATCTTTCTGCATAATTGAGACCCTCAAAGAACTTACAATTTAGGCCACATCTGCTACTAGCAAAACAGTGTCAGGAGTAAAAATAGGCGTTCATTCGTTTTTTGGAGCACGGTCTCAAAATAGATGTTGGCGAAGTGAACATGTGGATCCCAAATTAGAAGTGGTTGATAGAAAAAGAGGTAGGCCAGAGTACAACGTGTCTAGAGGAGTTTTAGTATTCTGAATGGCTCGTCTGTGCTTTGGCCTGGGGGTTGTAACCTCGTCGCCCGCCCTCAGCTCCCTCCTCGACCCCGTCATTGTCCCGTACTTCTCTGCTCCTGTAGTGAGACACGAGATGCAGCTTTAAAACTGTGGCTTTGTGGCTTCCTGAAATACGAGGATGCTGCAGGAACAACATAGAGCAGCACCACTACTATATTACATCTTAAGTTACACAATTAAAGTAGGCAGTGTTGTTCAGTACATACAGCCTTGCATCGAATGTCACAGAGGAAGTAGAAAATAGGCTGAAAGTATAGCCCCACTGCAGTAGTGACATTATTATAGCTCACATTATATATGCTATAGGCTGTAAGGCTATGGTGGTTCTGGTTTGTACTCCATTTAGTCCTGATAATAACAGTAAAGCTCATTAACAATCAGTACATAACAGGAAAACACATACATTCATCTTTTCATTTGCAAATACTGATATACATGTAAATTTTGTCTTAAATCTGAATGCTTGTTCCTCACAGCTGTAAGTATTTGTACTTCTCTCTACAGTGTTACTTTCTATTTGTTTGTAAAGCATCTTTGAGTGTGCAAAAAGCGCTATATAAGTCTGATGTATTATTATTATTATTACTTGCTAATTCTTTACAACAGTAGTAACCATTTCCAACCATTTCTAACAATGCAATGATAGTAATTCTGATTGCATATAGAGATATTTATTTTGAAATGCAATATAATTAATAAACTACCTCTTAAAATTTTGACGCCATCACATTTTAGGGTCTGAGAGCAACTCCTGCGCCTAGGATCAACATGTTTTAACAATCACTCGGACAAATCCACCCTACTCTTTATGTGTGCTGCCTCTGACCTCTGACCTGACCTCTGACCTCTCCTTAATGACAGAGGGTCAGTTTGTCCGCTTTGATTTGCTCTGAGCAGCCTTCACCGTTCACGCGCTCCCTCCGCTCTCCTGCCATTAACCTCGGCTCACCAGTGGCCGCACAGAAGTAGGTGTAGCTAATAATAGTATGCAGGTAGACTGGTTCTACAGAGACGAGGCTAGACTTTAAATCGAGACATTCATGCTGCTAAAATCCTATTGTTTTAACATGACACATACGCTTTTGTTACTGTAATACACCCAGACCTGAAGCAGTAGCAGAGCCAATAGAGATGTTTTCAAACGGCGGTGACAGAAAGAGCAGGCGGTTTGCAGAGATGGTGGAGATAGGATTCTGACACACACAAATGAACTATGAGGAACAATGGCGGTGGCACAGGTGTCTAGACAAAGTGTGAGACGCTGTGGGCTGTGGGGGTCTCGGGGGGGGGTTAGGATTCACCTGTCTGAGCCTGCGAGGGGCACTTGATGTTTTCTAATGCTCCGCTGATGCACTGTGACAGACAATGAGGGAGCTGCCAGTGGTTTGAGATGTCACATGAATCAAATATCCTGATTTAAAATGGATAGGATTGTTTCATTTTAGGTTAAAATAGAACAAACTATGGTTATAAATTGTTACGCAGTTTATAATCAGTTCCAAAACTAGATAGTAGATACAGTACCGATAAGGAAAAAATTACACGCTCTATAGATCAAGGCTGGATCTTTCCTGAATAGTTTTAAAATAGTCTTTTTCCTTATGAGTGCAAGGATGAGACTTTATAGAGACGACTTTTACTTTGTGTTGAAATAAGAAACTAAAGAAATTATAAGAAATTAAAAAGTACAAAAACAATACTAGTTGCAAGGTTATATTGGGTCAAATTCAAGGCATTTTAAGTCACTTTTTAAAATGTCAACTTAAAGCAGTAAAGCAAAACATGTTTAGAAGTGAGGTCCTTGAGTGGATTAGGGCGATTTGTGGGGGTCAAAATGAATCATTTGACCTGACAAATGCTCTGATGCACTGATTTAAACACCAGATGAGATTGCTTTTTTGCTGTTTTTTAATCTGTAAAGTTTGTGTCTCTGGTTTATTTATTAAAAGACACTCCCTTCAGCCACTCCTGAATTTAAATGCTCTATACAATGCTCACAAAATGACAATTCTAGCTGTACCCAGTACTTTCTTCACCCTCCATCATTACAGATTATCTCTATTTGTTATGGGCAGTATTTTTTTTTTAACGGTACAATGAGGAAAAGTCACGAGGTAGTCATGTACAGCTGAGTGGTTTATCATAAGATCTAGTAAACACTGGAGGAGGAAGTGACGGTGTCCCATTATACAAAACATCATTAATATTGTAGGAACCCCGGGAGAACGTTCAAATACAAAAGTGTGTCGTTTTGTTTGATGCTCATATTAACTCCTGGTTTTACGCGCAGACAGCGGAGATGAAAGGGGAAGTGTCTGCCAGCCTCTGTTACGTCACTGTTGTAGTAGCAGCTTTTTTCTTTATCTGATCTACAAACGTATAGCCCAGTGTCAACGCAAGGTTACAGTGAGATTATGCCTTTTGAGAGGCATTCAGTGTGTTGATTTGCAGAGTTAAGATTGTAATTTAAATGAGGTAAGGTCATTTTTTGGAAAGCTATGATGATTTAAGAAAACAAACAAAAAAAAGCTTGAAAGTAAGTGAAAAAGTCTATTAATGAGCTAAGTTTTATTTTAGCTGCTGTATATTTAAGACTGAACTATACAAATCTGTCTTACAACTCAACTGATTAATGAAGCATGCATATGGCTTGCAAATGAACAAAAAGTATTATTTGTAATTATTTGTAGATTGCTTTGGTCTTTAGTTTTTTTGCAATTAAATATTTTTGCAGTTAAATTCAAACGTATTTTCTTTAATATTCAATATCCAGATAGCTCTATATCCAGAGCTGCAATATCTGTTTTTCTTATTTTGTATGGCAATAACACCGGCCAATTTAGTTTTAAATTATAGTATACAAATTTGAACTGATCTTTATTTTTTAGATTAAACACAAGGTCACACTGGTGTCTCATTTGAATACTATTTTATGCATTTGAATACACTGGTGCAAGGTGAATGCATAAACCATAAAGAGCTGAAAGACCTCTTAAGTGTGATTGTGCAGGGGCTGTCGTCGATGTAGGAGGAAGGATGTTAAAAAGCACATGGCCTGGCTGACCCCTCCCCCAGTGCGTTTTGGACGGCTGTGTGTGTGTGTGTG
>KN500611.1:54494-64732 GCA_000787155.1 Scartelaos histophorus | reverse complement strand
GATAGTGGTAAAAGAGGACAGAAAAAAGAAGAAGAGACAGAAGAGAGAGAAGAGAGAGCAGCAAGGGCAGGTGGTGATGAATGTGCCTCTATTTACAACTGTGGAGCAAGTGTGTGTGTGTGTGTGTGTGTGTGTGTGTGTGTGTGTGTGTGTGTGTGTGTGTGTGTGTGTGTGCGTGCGTGTGTGTTTGTGTGTGTATTTTCATACATACAGAAGGACTGTGGGTCATTTGTGAGACACACTGACCCCCAGCCTGGGAGTCTGGTCTCAGCGGGAGGAACAGGCACATTCCTGGACAAAGTGCATACGTTCACTGGGCCCATGTAAAATAATTAACCAGCTTGTCTTAATCTAACTGTTCAGCTGAGGGATGAGCCTGGGCTCCCTGCTCAAAAACATTTGTAGTTTAAGGTAAAGGACTGGAACAGTAAATGTTAATGCCATATTTTAATTTGCAAAATTGAAGTTAATGAGGCGGTAATTAGCACTTAATGTTGCACTATGTAACTTTTCTGATTGGAGCCATCACCTACTTGTTTCCATGAAGATAATATAACATTAAACTCATATCTTGCAATTACAAATATGCATGTTTTTATTGCTTAAAAATACCTGCATCCTACCATGAGTGGGTTCTTCATCTAAGCAAAGTAATTGCATCTCCACAGATTTTCCACCTGAGAAGTTACATTTGATGCTTTATGAATCTGTGCACCTGAAGCTCGCCTTATACATGTATTTATTTTTATTGCATTAGATCTAGGATGAAAATGTGGTTTAAATTTTCCTTTAATACACTAATAATGCAAGATCATATAAATACCTCCATATGTACTTCATTGGTTGACTCTGGTATGGGAAGCCGCTTATATTAGAATAATCTAAGAATATCATGGATATAGATTTCTAAATATGTGAACTTTCTTTTCCTAGTAAAGCTCCATAGGGTTTGTCATGTACAATCCTGCACGAATGCATTGCCCATCTCCTCCTACCCCTGTCTTTGCTGTGACCTCTCCTCAGGCGTACTGGAAGAGCCTGAACCAGCTGCTGCAGAAGCTGAGCCAGAGGTTGGCCTTGATGAGCCAGGGAGAGGAGAGCATCGTGAAGGTCTCGCACACTGCCTCCTCCATCTCTGACAAACTGGTGGCCTTCAAAACCAAACCTCCACCCATCACCAAGGACATCCTCTCCATCTGCAATGACCCCTACACACTGGCACAGCAGCTCACCCACATCGAGCTGGTAAGGCACAGAGAGCTCTTCTGCCAAATACTGCTACAATACATGAGAAGAATGGGATGGTACTCTTACTGTACAGTATTGCCAGAAGCAGTTTTAAAAATACTCCACAAAAGTATTACAAGAGTATGTTCCACAACTGCTAGAACTTTTCTCCACTTGTAATACTGCTGTTACTTCTATTCATCCCATTTTATCATTGAGTACTTTCAATATTTTAAAAGTTTACACTATTGAGGTGAAAGGTATGACTTTGTGACTTTCTAAAAATGGACTCAAACTGTAGTCTAGTTGGTAAAGGAATATACAGCATGTGTATGAGGTTGTGAAAAAGGTTTTGTTGAGGAGGGCATCTGGCATAAACAAATTTATCCAAACCAGTAGATGATTTGTTTTGAGCCCAGAAGGAAGCATCCAAAATATTATTGCAAATAAGTATTATATTTACAGCATTATATGGACATTGCATAGGGTCTTGTTTGAGCAGCTCACCTGTGTAGTGAAGTGGTAGACCTTTAGCATCAATGGAAATAACCAGGGTTACCATTTTAAACCAGCATCATTTAAAAAGTGCTAATACATGTAGGAGGTGTAATGGTAAATTGAGACGAGCAGAATCACTTAACACTTTGATCCTGGAACATTTTTAACATTCCTGTTAAAATTTCTTGTCAGCTTTTGCTTCTAGCCTCCATAAGTACAAAGAGAATTATGCAATAAAACATGCACCAACAGCTCTCACATGGCCCACGCGTGCTCCTGCCCCGTCATGTGTATTTGATGTGGACCACGTGTGGGTGTATTAGTGTGTATTAGTGTGTATCAGTGTGTGTGTGTTGTACTCTGGTCTCGTCTCTGCAGTGACATCACCACCACACGAGTCAGCTCTATGGCCCAGGGCGTCTCACAGTGGATATATGCGACCTGACAGCTTACTCTCCTGCACACAATAGTCAAGGGGCAGACAATGTACCAAGAATCATATTACAACATTTCTTAGACAAATTCAATAGAAGCAAAAGTGGATTAAAGCACTTGATGGCAACAAAAGCTGGGACAGTAAGAAGCACAAAAGGCAGTTTGCAGCAGTTATGCCTGGGACAAATTGCAATTTAATTAAATTGGTCATTTTGGTCTATCTCATATCTTAGTTAAAGGTAGACTGTGTAACTTTTCTGGTGGGAAGCCAGTCACTGGGTATGTTTTGCCAGTATGGTATTAAACTTAAAATACATTTATTTAAATACAGATATTTTTATTGTTTCAAAGTCTGTTGCCATCACCTGCTTGTGTCACTGAGGATATTATTTTGATATTATATTAATCTCCATGGAGACAAGCAGGAGACAGGTCCTCCATCACAAAGTGAGATAGTGCATCTTAAAGGATGGAAACTTAAATAAAACTTAAATTTGCTAATGATTTTTGGAAGGATTTCAGCTTTATTGCCACGTTTATTGTTAAAATAAGATCTTATTAATAAATAAGGTCTTATTTAGGATTTGTTTATATTTATCTCTTCCCCGTTTCTGTGTATTGTGGTTTCCATGTTATGTTTATGCTGTGGCAGCAGCTTCTGTCACAGTATGTCACAGTATGGGGTAAATGAGTCAGTGGCTTTTGCACATGTCTGTGTTGTCTTTAAATAGACGTGAATATTGTCTCATATGTGTTGCATTGAGGAAATATGATTCCACTGAGTCGCGTCAATGACTGGTTACTTCCTTTATTGATCACCTCCCATTACGGAAATGAAACAAGTATTAATAGAAGCAGCAGCACCCACACCACCCCCCCTCTCTCTGTCTCTGTGTTTCAGGAACATTTGAGTCGCATTGAACCAGAGGAGTTTGTCCAGGCCTTTGTGCAGAAAGACCCTTTGGATGGTACACAGGTACATGTCAAAATTAAGTTACATTTACTGTCAGTATGTACGTTTTTGTGTGTATTATATTTCTGTACTTACACAACATTTTAATTTTGATTTTACAACTAGTAATAGTCTAGGGTCCGATGGTCAGTACGGTCAAATATTTTAGCATGTACAAAAGTACTCATTAATCATTTGCTACTTCAAAAACAGCAATACAGGTACTATTTATTTTGTGTCTTAGCGTGAATTTTGAAAGCAGTGATGTGCAAGGCATGCTCCACATGCCTTGTGTTAGTGCTCCACAAACCAAATTACCAAGAGACCTGCAATCTTTGCTCTGCCTTTATATGACCCACTGTATTTCACTCCATTATTCTTGACTCTGTCAGGTCAAAAGCAGTTATATTCTAGCAGTTTAGGAGCCAATTAGTATCATAAAAATCCCCTGTGGTCCTGTACTGTTGTGTGACTGTGTTTGTTGTAAACCTTTAAAAGCCGTGCTTCGGTGACCAGAAGAAGAAAACCACCAACCTGGAGGCCTATGTCAGGTGGTTCAACCGACTCTGTTACCTGGTTGCCACTGAGATCTGCATGGTGAGGGCACATCAGTTTTACCTGTCTCACACTGAGCCTAACATTTCCAATATATTTAAAAAGAACTGTCTGTAAAACACTGTTATATAATACAGTATATTTTAAGAAAAGTCACAAGCAGATTTGTTGGCTGTGAAACACAATGTAAGTGGCAGTTTCTATGAAGAGCTACTGACCCCTAATGGACATTTACTGACATTACAACAGTAGGTAATAATCTTAGTCATTCAACAGTGTCCAGTGTCCTAATAACAATGTGATAAAGTTACATTGTATTTAATTTGATACATGTATTTATTTATCTAATCATGCAATGATTCATTTAGTAGTTTATTAAACTAAAAACAATTTGTCATATGAATCATGTAAGTTACAGTCAGATAAAGGTTACTGGTTGAATGCTGAAATTCTGTGGAAGTTTTAGATGGCAAGGCTAATAGATTATTTAATATTACTAAAAAAAACTGTATTATTTCATCTACAGCCTGCAAAGAAGAAACAGAGAGCGACTGTCATTGAGTTTTTCATTGATGTGGCCAGAGAGTGCTTTAACATTGGAAATTTCAACTCACTAATGGCCATCATATGTAAGTTACTGATTCTTAAATGTTTGTCTGACATATAATTTCCAACTATTCTATATTCTATATTCTATTTCTCATGTCTTTCTATAGCTGGTATGAACATGACTCCTGTGTCCCGCCTGAAAAAGACTTGGGGCAAAGCCAAGACTGCCAAATTCTTCATTCTGGAGGTACGTACATTTTAGCAGCATGTCAGTGCAGACACATGAGTGCAGCAGCAGTGGAGCTAACAGCGGGCTCCTTGTTCACACTTGTCTTGACAGCATCAGATGGACCCCACAGGAAATTTCTACAACTACAGAACGGCTCTGAGGGGGGCGGCCCATCGCTCACGGACCGCCAACAGCAACAGAGAAAAAGTATGGGGCTTTTCTGCCTTTTATCACTGCATTGAGTATAATTTCATATGCCTAAATTTAACATTATGCTTCTTTGCAGATCGTCATTCCCTTCTTTAGCCTTCTCATCAAAGACATTTACTTCCTGAATGAAGGATGTGCCAACCGGCTTCCCAATGGCCACGTCAACTTTGAGGTAAGAGTGCTATTTACTTATTTATTTATTTTTATTATAAATTATGAGTAAGGCTTTATAGAAGTTTTTCTGTTGTTTCTCGGTCAGAAATTTATGGAGCTGGCACGACAGGTTGGGGAGTTTATGACATGGAAACAGGTGGAGTGCCCCTTTGAGGAGGATCGGGCAATCCTACACTACCTCCACACTGCCCCCATCTTCAGCGAGGATGGTGAGTTCAGTGACTAGCATCCTTTTTCCTGAACATTTATATTTCATTGTTGTAACTTGTAACTAATCATCTTCATTTACATTTTATCTTCAGGACTTTACCTTGCATCGTATGAAAGCGAGAGTCCAGAAAACCAGGTCGAGAAAGATCGATGGAAAGCACTCAGGTGAGTTTTTTTATGCAGATTTACGATTATTCCGAAAATGCACAATACAATTTTAGACATTAGTGCAAATAACACTAGCATAAATATTCAAAATAAGTGCGTTTTGTTTTTGCAGGGCTAACGTTCTGGCAAAGACATGAGGCTCTGACGGCAGCTGGCCCTCTCACCAACGAGGGAGCAAGTTCTCATTGCACTAAAACGAACTGTGAAGGAACCAAGCTGGTACTTAGGTGTTTTCTATGAAGAATTGATGACAACATGATGAACGGGATTCATCAAAGGAACTTTAAAATAAGAACAATAACGTGTTTTAAGTAAAAAATATCACTATGTTAAGCTAAAAATAATGCCTTTGCAGCTTCTCGGCCTTCACGATAAGGTACAGTATTTTAAAGCAGACCCCTCTCCTTTGCGTGTTTACTGTGGAGAAATGTTTACTACTATAGAGACAGTTACAGGGCAGACCACTTTATAAATGAAATTCCTACTGATAATATTGTATTGTTTTATATTTGCTCCTCTTGCTCTAGCTATTGTACATTGAGCTTTATTTCCTTACTTGTGTACTGTAACTAACAATGACGTGAAGGGCGCTGGCCAGCCCATAACAGCTCTCTTATCTTTTTATTCCTCTTAAAATAACGTGTAACTGAACAGTAACTAGCCTTCTACAACATCTCATCTCCGTGCGCTTGTGAACCACCCGTCTGATTTATATGGATGTCTGTATAATCATGCACGAGAATGACTGGACTATTCCTTCTTTAAAGTCATTCCAATGTTTTTTTTTGTTTTTTATTTATTGTATTTTATTTTAGTTGGGAAACTGTTACAAAGTGTTGGCTTCTTTTAAATGTATCGTGCCATTATTGCAAAGCTTATGAACATCAGAAGCGTGGCGAGGTGTAAAAAAAGTGTGTATAGGTGACATTTACCCATCACTTTCTGCTACCCAGGAAGTTTTTGTTCCGACTGATGTTCAGTTGTTTTAATATTTATGGAGATTTCTGTGTTGACAGACGTTACGTTTTTAATCGTACTTTCCTTTCGTGAACATGAAGTACAATGGCATGCTAAGACACGTGTTTCCAAGGGGGCATTACCTTGCTATTGCAACACAGTCTTTGTAATAACATTGTGTTGCTATGTATTTGATGTAAAAGAAGAGGGAATCTTGTGCCATACGACAATTCAGGCTCCTCTGACTTGAAATGTGTTGTTTATAGTTTTGTGGGGTCGTCAATAAGCTTTGTTTTGGCAGTTTTTTTGATGTGATTAGCAAAGTGTCTGAAAGGGTGGGTGGGGTCATAGAGCAGGGGGGAGATAAGGGAGTAACATTGTAATTAATAGGCTTTTTACACTGGTCTTAATTTACTATACTTGATGTCAGTGTTTAGTTTTTTCCAACAAGCACCTTGCCTTCTCAATCACAACTCCAACCCATGTTTGGTCATCGATAAACTATAGTTTCTTTGAGGCAACAGATGAGGCATTGACATAATATTACTATTCTGTTCAACATATGTTCAATGACAATCGCCTGATCTTTTAAATGCCACTACACTGCCAAATCCAACGTGACCATTGCTGTGTACATTTTGAGAGTGGTCTGAATTCGTTTAGCTGTGAAGCGGTGCATTTTTGGTTGTTGTTTTAAACAGAAAACATCTTTATCATTGACATTGCTGCAAATGTTGTGACTAGTTGCTGAAAAGCCTTTAATAAACCATGTTCATTCAATTACTTTCAGTTGTCAGTTTTTTGTGTATTTTTTTCTGATGACAAACAGAAAATGACAATCTAGTCTTGTGAGATGTCTTGGAATAACAAACCAGTAAAGCAAGATTTTTTTTATACTGGTTCAATAAATCACTGCTCCTAAAGTGCAATATATTTTTTAGAAAATACACTTAATGGCTTTATTAAAAACTGATTGATACCTCTGGTATAAAAACCCTAAAGCATTGACAATACTGATTAAAAAAATATATAAAAAGTAGTACGAGAGTGATTTAAGTAATAAATTAAAAATAATAAATACAAATATTATTTATTAAATTAAATGTAAATCTTAAAAGATGGCCTGTAGCACATTTAATCACATTTGATCACCTGATTTTTGGGTATGATATAAACAAGATTTTAATAACACATATTTGAGCCTGTGTGCACAATGCAGAAGAGCAACTAAAACAACTAAATCAACATCAGAACAACACCAAACCTGAAAATGAAGCCTACCTACATCATAACACATATTTATACAGACATTTACATATACAGACATTTTTTTAATCTTTTGGGGTACATTGAGGGTAATATTTTCATTGTAAATCAATACAATTTGTCTAAAGTTTGTCTAAGTATTTTCTTTTTGACAGTAGAATAGCAGCAAGCCCCAGCATATTTTTCTGCTAGTTTCCCCTGTGTGTCAGAATACACCATGCGACATTTTAGGATTATTTAATGATTTAAGCAGTTGCAGTACCTTAATATTTACAGCTGCATAATTTCGCCAGCAGCTTTTCTTTAATAAGGTGTTTTGGGGGGGCCCTTACCAACCTGTGATGGTACAAGATATAATTTAACAAGACATAATAGTGGAGTGTACCTGGTTACTTGCTTGTTACTCATGAGACAAAAGAGGCACAATAATCTGATGTTTATTACTTAACACAGGCACATTCACACACTGGACCTGGTTAAACAAGTGTGATGAAGTAGGACAAATCGATCTGAATAGAGAACACGGGTAATCTTATATTGTGCATCAGTCTTTGAGCTCTTCTCCAGGACCAAACGTGATCTCTGCCAACTTGGTGTAGGACTGGAAGTGCCTGGATGAGAGGTACGTGCCGAAAAACGCCTGCAGCAACAGCACCGCCCTCATTTTGCTCAGCACCGGCCTGGAGACGTCCACCCAGTAGCGCATGATGTTGCCTTTCTCCGGCATAAGTGCAGTGTTATACCTGGTTGCAAGCCCAAAATTCACGGGCAAAGCGAGGAGGATGGGGTACAAGGCTCCACCGACCACCCCCACCAGCGCGCCCCGGATCATGGCGCAGGACGGGCAGTTCAGGTCCCCGGACAGGAGCGGGGCGGACACGGCTGCGTTGTACAGGGCCATGGTGGTGAGGAAGGGCAACACGGCCATGGGCAGACTGGACGTGAAATGCGCCTGGGTCACGTTAAGAGCCCGGCGGTATAAACTGTTCGCCACCAGTCCAGCCAGTCCAGCGTTTCCCCCGAAATACACGGGGCCGTACGTGAACAACTTCTGATCAAACTCAGGCAGTTTCTCGTAGTTTTTGGACAGCATCTCCGCAATGACAGCCCGAGTGATGGCCCTCTCCTTCGCAGTGTTTTCCGACATGTTTAAGATCGTATCCGTAAAAATGATATGACAAAAATAAGTCTCCAGGTCAACTTTTAAACCTTCACATCGCTGGTAACACGAACACAGGGCGCAGACATATTGTATCTTACCCAGAAGTACAAGCGCTGACCAGGGTTGCCAGGTTGTAAAAGAGCAAAGGGACCAAGGCTTTGAAAAAAGACCAAAACAAGATCCCAGAGTCTCAGAAAATAAGCACAAGAATAGATAAATATTAGCAGTATATTTTCTGAACGAGAGTTTGCAAAATGCCCATGTTTTATTTGAACATTTTACAGCGATATCGGCACTAAAGCTAAACCAAGAATTTCTATGAACGTAAAATACAACTGGGAAAAAGGCGGGAAAAATCACCTCTTAAATGAAGTGCCTATCAAGAACAAGGAATAAGGAATAATAAGGAATAATACTTCGACCTTTTCGTGTGTTTTTCAAAAAAAATTAGAAGCCCAATGTCGCTTTAAAGAGGCGGACTTGGCAACTGAAGCGCTGACTAGTGGCAGACACGGGAATTTACAGTGTTTATAAAACAAATAAAGTTTCCCTTTGCTCCATAAAGATACACACGAAGTAAAACAACAACAACAACAAAATGTGTTATAGATATTATAAAAAAATATATACATAATCTAAAATCAGTAATGTGCGAATACTTTTTTAGGTGGGCAAGCAGACTTGGGATGGACATTAATATTTAAACATTTATTTATTTATATTAACAATTTAATAACACAACTTTTTATGAAAACTACATGGCAAATTAGTATATTTATTTTTACGCATATTAACTGCATTTATACTGCACCATTCTGAAGTCATATTAGAGAAGCATAGACAGTATTATTAATAATCTTTCTTTGGACTATTTGACACCCTCTTTGGGCAAACATCTATGTTATCTGTGTATTTATTATGATGCATTTAGTAGAAATCATATGGATGACTGATGACAGCTCTACATTTTCTATTTTCTCTATATTTATTTTGACTTGTACATATACATTTATATAGTTATTTGATTTGACACCTGTCTCTTTATATCTTTTTTGCGACTTATTTTAGAATTTATTATAGCTATTTATATTTTTACTTACTATAAATATTGTGATGTGTGAGCTATTGTGTCCAAAAACGTTCCCTTGTGGATCAATAAAGTTTGTCTAAGTCTAATTCATATGAGTCAACGAGGTGTAAGGATTTTCAAACGGTAAATTTTAAAATTAAATTTCTATTGAAGTTTTTCAAATATTTACAATTCAAATATGTATATGCATAAATCTATGGTTATGTGGTGAATTATTATGAAATTTGAAGTGAAGTTGAACCTTTTTAACTGAAGACATTGCAATTGTACAGATGTCATGTCATTGTGTGTAATGCACAACATGTACGTGCATAAAGATACTAACAATAGCAGTGCACTGGTTAGACAAGTACACTTATAATAATACTAACAATAGCAGTGCACTGGTTAGACAAGTACACTTATAATACAGTCTGATGTGTCACAAACATCCCTTTATACACAGCAGTGTGTTACAAAACAACAGAAGTTAACTCGGTTGTTGCAGTCTGCTCCGTGACCAGAAGAGGGTAGTAAAGGACACTGTGATCACTGAACAAGCGCGATTCGAACAGGC